>PISX010003387.1:0-138710 GCA_004024625.1 Mellivora capensis | reverse complement strand
GTATTTTTTTTAAAAAACTCAAAAAGAACAAACAGAATTTTAACTCTATTAACTTTTCCAAATTTTCCGATCCTTTTAGTTAACATCACTTTACAGTTCCAGTGCCACGAAAGGAGAGGGTTTTGACTCTGTTGGGTTTTATTTGAATGGGTGCATAACAGTAACTTCTCTGGAAACACCGATTTTGTGAAGAAAAAGAGGTGTGTTGGTCTCCTTCCCGTGTTCCTACAAACTCCCACTAACAGGTGCAAGAGTTATGTAAAAAAGGAAGAGGAAGCTGACATGTGAAAAGAAAAATATATCCCCGTAAGTAGTGAGTCCCAAGGGAAAATACCATGATGATTATCCAAGGTGACTTCGAAATGGTCCCTTTTGGAGAACAAAGGCACACGAAATGCGTGTGACTGAAGACACATCACTGTATCTTTGACATCAGAAGCCTCACCACTATGTATCTTGTATCCAGGTGTCTACAATGGCCTAAACCACTACATCCATAAAATGCCATTTACCTGAAAACTTAATTTTGGCCTTCATGTGGTCAGAAAAAAAATGAACTGTTTTCATAGCAAAGAAACCTCAAGTACAGGGAGTCAGCAGGGACTGTGGGAGAAATGTTTACATTTTCTTTTGTCAGAAAGAATGCTTTCTGGCAATTTTATCTGCTATTTAACACAGGGAGCTACGGTGCACTCTCGTTTATACATGTGCTGTAAGCTGTGTCCTGTAAATTAGGGTGCCTCCCCGTCAGTGAACTCGTGATTTCACCCAACACATGCTCGTTGCCAGGTTCAGAACCGGTGTGGGCTCCTACAGCAGGCGTGGGGCATGGCTGACTCCGACTTCCAATACAATAGCCATCACTAGCACGGTGTGGGGTTTTTTTTGTTTGTTTGTTTAACCAATGTTGTTGTACCAGTAGATCTATAAAGAGAACTGCTTTTAACATTAGGGACTGGGAACGGTCCATTGAGATAAAAAGGAAAGTGTTTTCTCACGGGAAAACATGTCAGGAAAAATAAAAAGAACACTTTCTACCTCTGTTTCAGATTTTTGAAACGCTTATTTTAAACCAAATTTTAATTTCTGTGTCCAAAAGAAGTTTTAAGGACATCTGTTCTTCCATACGAAATAGGTTAGGCTGTCTGTTTCTTACTGAGCTCACGGAACGGTCCTGCTTGTGATCCTCTGCACGTTGCCTTTTAGTGAGTGAGGAGTTTGGGGCTGCCTCGCAACCCACCAACTTGGACAAACTCATCTTCCCCTCACAGAAAGAAATGAAGGAAAACCAAGCAAAGTCAATGAAAGACAATCTTTGTAGTTTCAAGAGTAAATCTATATGTGGCTTTTGTCCCGCACTTACTTAGACGGATATAAATGCAGCAACTTGTTTAAAAAAAAAATGCACAATTTCACTTCCCAAAAAAAGTTGTTACTTGCCTTTTCAAGTTGTTGAAGAACACACATTTGATATTCTCTTATATGTTATAGTAACGTAACGTATAAACTCAAGGCTTTTTATTCTTCGTGATAAATCCTGTTTTCAAATGTCACAAAACAGGAACCAGCATTCTAATTAGATTTACTCTATCAAGATATGGTTCAAATAGGACTACTAGAGTTCATTGAACACTAAAACTATGAAGCAATTACTTTTTATATTAAAAAGACCATGGATTTAACTTGTAAAAATCCAAATGCAGGATAGTAATTTTTGTTTACTTTTTTAACCAAACCGAATTTTTTTGAAAGACTCTTGCAGGTGTTTAAAAAGAAAGACAAGTCGTTTTATCTAATACTGTAAGTAGTTGTCATATTCTGGAAAATTTAATAGTTTTAGAGTTAAGATAACTCCTCTCCTTGGTTAGGGAAGAAGAAAGCCCTTCACCGCTTTGGAATGACGCCCTGGCTTTCAGGTCTGGCTTTACATCATGCTTCTTTTGAGAATTATATTTGGTAGTCATGTTACAGAAATTGATTACTCGTCACTTTGCAGGTAGACTTAGCGCAGCGCTCATCACTCTGGATAGACTGAGATGTTCTTTCACCGCAGATGAATGATCTGTAACACTGTAAGATACTGATCTTTACAACTGTTTAATCAGTTTTATTTTTGTACAGTATTAGTGACCTAAGTTATTTTGTTGTCCCGTTTTTGTAAATCAAATGAAATTATAAAAGAGGATTCTGACAGTAGGTATTTTGTACATATGTATATACGTTGTCCAAATAAAAGGAATAAATGACAAAGATGGAATTGTCCCTGCCACTGTGTGTTGTAAAAGGGGTGTATCTTACCGTGACGGGGTCTGCCGCTTCAGCCCGGGCCCGCAGGATTTGTTATGGTAAGTCCAAAGATGATTGTACTGTCGTTCAACATGTGTGATATTTATAGGGACCTGTGTGTATTTACTGTTCACAGACCTCTGAGGAAGTAGAAGGAATGTAGGCTGCTTGAAACCGCTGTATGATACTTATTGAGTCATTTTCATTTGACCCATTTGCTGAGCCCCTATTAACGCCAGGCACTGTTGTCACTGCGGACACAAAGCTGAAGAAAAAACCGACAAGCTTTCTGCACTCAGGGGTTCTATATTGTCAGTGAATAGAAACACATAAGTAAATTTTCCGTATAATTTCAGATCGTGAGAAGACCATGATGAAAATAATAAGAGTCATATGACCTAAGTGTGGGGGGAAGGTGACAGGAGCCTGAGGCTTCTTGAGGGTCCTTAAATATTTGAGCTGGGGCCTGGATGGCATGAAGGAGTCAGGTCTCCGGAAGGTGGAGGGATGAGGAGAGCCAGTGGGAGGAATTCGATAGGAATGGATTGGAGGAAAGGGAGGGGAACTTGGGGTGCCTGGCAAGGGCTAGGTCATGTTTTGGGGGGGACTTTGCACTTTAGATTATTATATGATGTTTGATTTTGATTCTAAGGGCAAAGGAATTCGGGGGGTGGTTTAAAGCAGAAGAATGCTATGTTCAGATACGGATTCCAGCAAGCTCTTGGTGGTGCTGGGTGGGAGAGGGATGTTAGGGGGGCAAGAATGGAGCTGGGGAACTAGCAAGGAGGCTGTTACATTTGTCCAGACAGGAGGTGATGGTCATTCGGACCAGGTTGTTAGCGGTGGAGGTAGGAAGACACAAATAATTCCCAAAAAATATGTTGGAGGCAGAACCACTTAGCGATGGGGTAAAGGATAGAAGGGTCCAGTAATGAGCCTCAGGCTATAGCCTGAACAGCAAGAAGGTCACTGTTCATGTCATTCGATCAGATGGAGGAAAGGAGAAGGTCCACATGAGGGAAAAATTGGGGACCCGTGTTTGGACATGTCAGGGTTGGTGCGTCCATCAGACATCGCACAGAAATGTCAAGAGAATGATGGTGTATATTAGTTTAGGGCTCGAAAAAGTGATCTGGATTGGAGATTTGGAAGCCAGGCATATTTGATAGTAACTGAAGCCACAAGTGGAGGAACTCATCCGTGGTAGAATATAGACGGAAAGGGGAGGGGTAGCACCTAGTGTGGAGGGGGCGGAGAGGGAGAGAAACAAGAAAAAGGAAATCTGAATGCATGTTATGAATTAAGAGAGAAATTAGCTATAGGTATAATACGTTAATATTTTTGGACATTTTGATTAAATGGCTCTTTTAGTTAAAGAAGGTTTGCCTTTTTCTTAGAAGATTTTATTTTTTTAAACAAATAACTTTTTTTAAAAGATTTTATTTATTTATTTGACAGAGAAAAAGATCACAAGTAGGCAGAGAGGCAGGCAGAGAGAGGAGGAGGACAAGCAGGCTCCCTGCCAAGCAGAGAGCCCGACTCGGGGCTCAATCCCAGGACCCTGGGATCATGACCTGAGCCAAAGGCAGAGGCTTTAACCCACTGAGCCACCCAGGCGCCCCCCCAAAGAACACTTTTAATGGGTGGTACAATTATATGGACCAAAAACTATAAAAGAAGTTGACAAATGTCAGAGAATTTCAGCACCTGGAAATTTTTATAAACAAAATATTTCAAAGCTTTAAGGAACCAATATCTCCTTTAGATTTTAAACTGTTAGAACTTAGAGCATAGAAAATGATGAGAAACATTTCAGTTCACTCTAGGAAGCTCATTTAACCCTTATTTGCAAGAACAGTTGAGAATATTTTAGAAGTAGAAGAAAAGTAATGTAGGGGAATTTGGCTCATGAATTACAGCCTGTTTTGAAGACATAAGAATTTAATATATAAGAGTGGCATTCCAAATCAACAGGAAAAGAGGAAAAGCATGAATTACCCATTTTGTTTAGCCAAATGATTATCCAGAAAAAAATTAAGATACAGTATCATATATACCCAAATAAATCCTATCTCAATTAAAGATTTAAATAAAATGACTAAAGCACCTAAAGAAAATATAGGTAAAGATTCACCGGTCATGATTGGGAAGAACTCAAATGCCTAAATCCCAAGGTAGAAACCAATAATAGAGGAATTGATTTAACTAATCACACGAAACTATTATAAATGAAAAAAAAAAATTAGCCTCAACAAAATCAAAAGGTGTGGATATGGGGAAACGCACTTCAAAAGGGTTAGTATCTTTAATTTCTAATTTCTTACAATAGGAAGAAATGAACACATTTAGAACAATCGAGCAAGTGATGTAGATTGATACTTTACAAAATGACAGTCAATGCACATTTAAAATTTGTTAATGCTTTTGACCAAAAATACAATATAAAATAATGAAGTACAGTTATTTGCCTATGCAAGTGGTGAAATCTTTTTTAAAAGCACCCATTCTGTCAAGAACTGGGAGAGACGGGCATGTTGCTAGTGGGAATTAGGATTGGCACATGTCTTCCTGAGAGCTAATGGGGTTCAAAACCACAAAAACTTTCATAGGACTCTAAGAAGAGATTTGGGGAGTGGAGGTGGATACAAGTCATCCAGGCTTCTGATATCGCCCCTGCCCCTCTTTACTTCAGCAACTCAGGTTCCCATCTCTTTTTTTTTTTTTTAAGATTTTATTTATTTGACAGAGATCACAAGTAGGCAGAGAGGCAGGCAGAGAGAGAGGAGGAAGCAGGCTCCCTGCCGAGCAGAGAGCCCGATGCGGGGCTCGATCCCAGGACCCTGGGATCATGACCTGAGCCGAAGGCAGAGGCTTTAACCCACTGAGCCACCCAGGCGCCCCAGGTTCCCATCTCTTAACCTGTACTCCTTGAACAGCCTCCTAACTAACCTGGTGTCCTCATGCTCCTCTTGAAATGTCACCTTCCACTTCGCAGTGTCAAGATCCCGATTGTAAATATGTCCATATCCTTCCTTTTGCAAGGTCCTCCTCTGTTGACATCAGCAGCAGGATTAAGGTCAGCTGTTTTTTGAGAGAGCACAGGAGAGGAGTTGAGGGAGGGGCTGAGGGAGAGAGAGATAAACATATACATATATATTAAAGATTTTATTTATTTATTTGACAGAGAGATCACAAGTAGGCAGAGAGACAGGCGGCGTGGGGCGGGGGGAGCAGGCTTCCTGCTGAGCAGAGAGCCTGATGTGGGGCTCTATCCCGGGACCCTGAGATCATGACCTGAGCCGAAATCAAAAGTCAGATGCTCAACCGACTGAACCACCCAGGCGCCCTGAGGTCAGTCATATTAATGTGGTCTGCAAGGTTCTCCATGTTCTGATCCTTGTCTACTTCTGGGGGCACGTCATTGCCCGCCCACCCCCATTTTGCTGTCCATTCATGATACCCTTCTGCTCATAATTTTTACAGACGTGTTACTTCCCTTCCTATTATTCTTTCAATTGTAGAGCCAGTCCTGCCCACTCTTGCCCCATCACTCTAATTCTTTGCCGTGAAAGCTGTACTTTTTCTGGGAAGCTTTCTGTGACTTTCTGGGCTCCGTTAGGTTCCCCTCCACTTAGTCCCATGAAATAATGACCTGGTTACTCCATACTGTGTGTGTGAGGTTCATTTGTGTTATTATAAGTAGTGGCGATCTGTTCATGCTGGTTTCTATGTTCAATTATAAAAATATACCATTATTATTGTTAAAGAATTTCTCTAGATTTTGGCTACTATGAATCGTGTTTTTCTTCGCCTTCTGTGCCCGCATTTTGGAGAAAACTATGTATGCATTTCCGCTGGGTATATATCTAGGACTGGAACTCAGTTATGGGAGGAGGCAGGCAGAATACTAAAATAGGGGGCGCCTGGATGGCTCAGTGGGTTAAGCCACTGCCTTCAGCTCGGGTCATGATCCCAGGGTCCTGGGGTCGAGCCCCGCATCGGGCTCTCTGCTCAGCAGGGAGCCTGCTTCCTCCTCTCTCTCTGCCTGCCTCTCTGCCTACTTGTGATCCCTCTCTCTGTCAAATAAATAAATTAATTAAAAAAAAAAAAAGAATACTAAAATAGCCGCCCGATTCCATGCCCTAATGGCAGGGATATTATCCAGGTGGGCTTTATGAGACCGAGACAGCCAGGTGGGCCTAATCACACCAGCCACCTTAAATACAGAGAGTTCCTCTGCAGCTAGGAGCAGGAGAGACGGAGAGGCTGTAGATGGTAGGGCTCCTTCCAGCATCATTGCTGGCTTTATAATCCGGGGTCCCACTGCAAGGACTGCGGGGTGCCGTCTGGGAGCTGAGGGTGGCTCTCAGCTGCCCACCGGCAAGGAAACAGGACCTCAAGGACCTGAATTTTGCCAACAGCCTGAAGGAGCTAGAATGTGGATTTCTCCCTGAGGACTCCAGGTAAGGACTCAGTCCTCAGAACACCTTGATTTCAGTGTTGGGCAGGAGAAGACAACCCAGCCACCCTGTGTCAGACCGATCTACAGAACTGTGAGTTGACTATGGTTTTGTTTTAAGCCACTAAATTTGTGGAGATGGGTTATGCAGCACTAGAAAAGTAATACGTGGAGTGTGCTTGTGTTCATTTTAGTAGATGCTGCTGACAGTTTTGCAAAGTATTTTGTTTTCACCAGGAGTATATGAGAGTTCAGCTGTTTTTTCATGTTGGTTTTAGAGTAGAAACAGGAGGTTAAGCGTCTAGTAGAGGCTTGCCTGATTCAGTGTCTCTATTAGATATTAATAAAGTAAAATTAGAATGGAAATGTAGCATTCAAGTTCTCATGCAAACGCAAGAAAATTTTATCTACAATACCCATTTCTGAAATAAAGAAAAACATTCACATCTTTGACAAAGCAATTGCATGTCCAAGGAATTACCATTCATGTTTGTAAAGATTTAGTTGCAAAACTGGGCTTGGTGGTTTTGTTTATAAAAGTTCGTAAGGGATGGTGTAAATAACAAAATATTCGGCACAATTGCAAATCAGTAGAACAGCTTTTGACCACGGATATTCTGTAGAATATCAGTTTTCTAAATGCTTTGTACCAGAAGGATCCCATGATTAAATAAATTCGAGATTCCCTGGCAAGGTGAGCAGGTTTTCCCATCGGAGCTCTTTGCAAACCTCGCTCGGATCTGATAGGTATTGTTAACACCTGGGGCACGGACAGAGCGAAGATTTATACCAGCCTTTTTGATGATGGTCATTCTGCTTTGTTTTGGGGAGACGACTTGTAGATTTGACTTTGGGAAATGTCCTAGAAACAAGTCTGAGATATGTTTGTTTGGTGCAAAAAGCGGTGAATAACATAGTCCCCGCTTCAAAACGTGTAAATAAAAGACCAGAAAAACTTAAAGGATATTCCTCAAAAATGTGAAGTGTGATTATTTGCATGGACAGTTTTTCATTTGTAGTCCTTATCTGTATTTTTCCCAAGTCTTTACAGAGGGATTATGTATTTGTCAAAAGGGGGAGGAAAAATGCCAGAAGTCGATCGGAACTTACATGGACTTAAACTTGCCTCTTAGAACAGCAGTGGTAGAGCTGTAGCTCTTGTGTGGGGGGTAACTTGCTGTATGGTCTGGCCTTAATTAAGTTCGATTTTTAGCGGTCCGCTTCGGGCTGCTGGCCCCCCAACCACAAGCCAGTCTGGGGTCACACCATCCAGTCACTTTGGGTTGATCAGGGATGGTCTCTAGGGTTGCTGCGTAGCAGAGCAATGAATGCTTACTCTCAGGTCCATGCTCCAGCCCAGGTCAGCTCTGTTCCCTGCAGTCCCAAAGCTCCTGCTTCTTGGGTTTTTTCCTCTTCTCAGAGCAGCTCTTGCCCTTCTCACCTTCCCCATCAACCCCACTCCTCCCTGGAAAACTACAGGTTTTCTGAAGACTAACCCATGTTCAAATCCTCGCTGGGAACCAGATCTAGGCAAAGCAGTTCCTCTCTCTGAGTCTCCTGCCTCCTCTAGGAAAAGTGTGCGTGTGTATGTAACGTCTCCTAGGACTGTTAGAATCAGGAAGGCTTAAGTCACCGTGCTAGGCGTTCAACAAATACTTGGTCTTTCCATCCCCAACCGTGGAGTTAATCAAGCCTTCAATTAATAAAAAGAGTTTCAGCCCCATTTCTCCCTCGTGTGGGTACAGTTTTCTGAAGTCAGCCTTTGTTTATATAAAGAGTCTGAAATGTGTGCACAGGTGCGCGTGCGTTGGGACAGGGGCGCGTTGGTGTTGGCAGACTCTGGCCCCTGGTCAATCCTGACCCACAGCCTGTTTTTTTATGAGCCCAGAACGCTGAGAATGGTTTCCACAATTTTAAATGGTCGAACAAATCGAAAAGAATGTTCTACCAGACACATGAAACTTATATGAAATTCACATTTCGGTGTTTATAAATAAAGTTTTATTGGGACGCAGCCATTCGTTCGTTTACATACAGTCTGACAGCTCTCACACAGTGTCAGAGTTAAGTTTCTGTGGCAGAAACTGTACAGCCTGCAAAGCCTAAAGTATCTGAGATCTGGCCCCTCACGTAAAATGTTTGCTGACCTCTGCTCTAGGCTTTTTCCTATCTAAATATTTCTTGAGGGACGCCTGGGTGGCTCAGTGGTTAAGCCTCTGCCTTCAACTCAGGTCCTGATCTCAGGGTCCTGGGATCGAGCCCCGCATCGGGCTCTGTGCCAAGCGGGGAGGCTGCTTCCCCCTCTCTCTCTGCCTGCCTCTCTGCCTACTTGTGATCTCTGTCTGTCAAATAAATAAAATCTTTAAAAAAAAATGTCTTGAGGGCAAGCTTTAAATATAAGAGGTATTGCCCGTTGGATTGTATTTTTAAAAATCAAATGTCTTTTGAAGGCTGAATTTTTGAACTGCCCATCCCTTTCTTAAATTCCAGTGGAGGTGATAGATTCAGGTTTGCAAATCTGGCACAGCTAAGGCGGCGTGTTTCTTTCTAGATATTCAGCCTGTCCATTAGGAGCTACCGGGTGGGTGGTCTAGACAAGATTTTAGGGTACGCTTTTAGGTTTTATATCTATTTTCAAATACTTACTACTTTAGGTTTGTTTGTCATACATTTTAATTGATATCTGATAGGCGATGCCTTCCTTTGTCCTTTGCCTTCCTTTGTTATTCAATTTATAAACAAGCTTCTGAGAAGATGCTACTCGAAGGGACCCCTGTAATCCCTGTATTTATTTTATTTTTTTTAAATTTTTTTTTTCAGTGTTACAAAATTCATTGTTTGTCCCTTCATAATGGGAGGATTCCCATGCAGTGTGATCACTTTGACCTTCTCGTTTCTGTGTAGATGAGATGTTCAGATACTAACGGTAAATACTCTGGTTTCTCCTGCAAAAGGCAGTCCCCCTGAACAGAGACAGTAGAGTGGAGCCTCTGCAGAAAGAGGTTTTTGCCATCCTCTCCTCTTGGATAATGGGCGGTTTTGGTGGAGACGATCCGTATGCCACCAGAACTGGCAGGGTTAAATTATGGCTCCACTGAGCCTAAAAAAAAATTGGAGGGCGAATCTAGCCCATCATCCATTCCGTTACAGCTGTTCTATAAAAGTAAAGAAGTCTTTATTAAGTGAAACGAACACTAAACAAAGCTGTACCCACGAGAGCAGGATTTAAAGGGCCCCAGCCCTTAGAATGATCATAGGCGCGCCAAAGCGAACTCCGTTTTGCTTATTCTCAAAGATCCCTTTGTATTCTCAGGCAGAAACACCACACCCTCTGGAGACTGTAGTTTCTTCCAACAGGAGCTCAAAACAACCATATTTACCTAAGGAGGTATGCCTGCTTTCCGTTAATTCCAGGGAAAACCTTAGGGTCCTATACATTCTTCGCATTTTTAAGCTGTGAATCATCAGATGTTTGCAGATTTCTCCCTTTTCCTCAAACAGCAGGATACCAGCCCTAGCGCACTACCTCCCCGCTTAGTCCCTTCAAAGGTTTCTGTGCCTTATATCTGTTGGGGTTTTGCCTAGTTCTGGCAGATTTTAGATCCTGCCTAGGTCAGCCTCTCTATTCATCTGCACATTGAAATACACAATAATTACACATTTGACAATCCAAGACAACTCAAAAAAAAAAAACAAAAAAACAAACACCCAAAACACCAGACAGGGGTCTCCATAGAGGAAGTGCTAAGCTGCTTATAGCTTTTCTAAACTTTTATTATGTTCTAGGATGTGTTCATTATATAATTTCATCATACTGTGTTTATGGTGGCCAAGATTCCAGCTAACTTCCCCCAATTTTTTTTTTTTCCCTGAGACTAAGGATTTAATGGATTCTTTTAAGGGTTATTTATTTCAATTGAACAGTAGTTGACGTTTCATGCTGTTCAGTTGTACAGAGTGACTGGCCATCTGTATACATTACGAAATGCTCACCACGGTGTGTAGTCACCATCTCTCACCATCAAAGTTATTACAATATTATTGACTCTGTTCCCTGTGCCATACTTTATATCCCCACGACTCAATTTCTCTTATAACTGGAGATTTCTACCTCTACATCCCCTTCATCTACTTTGCCCATGTGCCCACCACCGTCCCTTCTGGCAACCACCAACTGGTTCTCTGTATTTATGAGTCTGTTTATTTTTTGTTCACTTGTTTCTTTGATTCCACAGACAAGTGAACTCATACGGTATTTGTGTTTATCTTAAATATGTCACTTGGCCTAATATCCTCTAGGTCCATCTTTGTGGTTAGAAATGGCCAGATTTGATTCTGTTCTGTTGCAGGCAATGGAGTACGGCACACGTGTGCCCATCTTCTCTGTTCATGGCGTCGGTCAGTGGACATGTAGGTGGTTTTCATACCTTGACTATCGTAAATGACGCTTCCATGCACCCCAGGATGCCATACCCTTTTGAATGAGTCTGTTTTCATCGTCTTGGAGTAAACAACCAGAATTAGAAGTCACTGGATCATACAGTGTTTCTATTTTTAATTTTTTGAGAAAATCTCCTACTGTTTTCCATACTGGCTGCACCAGTGACCTTCTCGCTAAGAGTGCATGAGGGTCCCTTCGTCTCCACATCCTCGTCAACACTTGTTACGTCTGGTCGTTTTGACTTGAGCCATTCTGACAGGTGGGAGGAAATCTCTCCATATGGTTTTGACTTGGATTTCCCTGATCAGTGATGTTGAGCATCTTTTAATGTGTCTCTTGGCCATCTATAAGTCTTCCCTGAGAAAATATTTTCTGTTCAGGTCCTCAGCCTATTTTTAATCAAATTGTCATGATTTAAGTTAAGTAGGAGTTATTTATATATTTTGGATAAGAACATTTATCAGGTGTATCATTTGCAAATATCTTCTCCCATTCAGAGGTTTTCTTTTTGTTGATGGTTTCCTTCACTGTGCAAAAGCTTTTTAGTTTGTTGTAGTCTCTGTTTGTTTTCTGCTTTTGTCACTCTTGTCTATAGAGACAGATAAATTCTATATATGTGTATATATATAGCTAAGACTGTCATCCAGGAGTTTACTGCCTATGTTTTCTTTTAGGAGTTTTATGGTTTCAGGTCTCAGATTTAGGTCTTTAATCCATGTGAATTTATTTTTCTGTATGGTCCAGATTTATCCTTTTGCATGCAGCTGTCTGGTAAATTAACCATATAAGCATGGGTTTATTTTGGGGCTCATAGTTCTGTCCATTGAGCTGTGTTCTTTATTTTTGTGCCAGTATCAGACTGTTCTGATTAGTACAGTTCTGTAATATAGTTTGAAATCTGGGTGTGCGATGCCTTCCTCTTCGTTCTTCTTTCTCAGGATCACTTTAGTCCTTCAGGGTTTTATGTAATTCCATACAGGTTTTAGGAATTCCATACACATTTTAACAAATTTTATTTGTTCTGGTTCTGTGAAAAATGCTATTGGTGTTTCAAAAGAGTTTGCATTGAATCTGTAGATTGCTTTGAGTAGGATGGACATTTTAATACTCTTCCAATCCATGAGCATGGGCTATGTTTCTGTGTATGTCCTCTTAATTTCCTTCACCATTGTCTTAGAGTTTTCAGAGTACAAGTCTTTCACTTCCTTGGTTAAATTTATTCCTAGGTATTTGATTCTTTGATGCAATTACAAATGGAATTATTTTCTTAACTTCCCTTTCATTATTAGTCTATAGAAATCCAGCACATTTTTTATATTAATTTTGTATCCTGCAAGTTTACTGAGTCCCTTTATTAGTTCTAATAGTTACGGTGGGTTCTTTTGTTGTTATTGTTTTTTGTTTGTTTTGTGGAGTCTTCCGAGTTTTCTATATATAGTGTCACGTTAAATGCAAATAGTCCCAGTTTTACTTCTTTCTTATCAGTTTGGATGCATTTTATTTCTTTTTGTTGACTGCTCGCTGTGCCTAGCACTTCAGCTCTGTGTTGAATAAAAGTGAGAGTGAACATCCTTGTCTTGTTCCTGATCTTAGAGGAAAAGCTTTCAGCTTTTCACTATTGACTGTGTCAGCTGTGGATTTGTCATGTGGGGTCTTTAATATGTTGAGGTGTGTTTCCTCTAACACTGAGGTTTGTTGTTGTTGTTGTTGTTTTTATCATAAATGAACAATGAATTTGGTTCAAAAACAAAGATTTTTTTTTTTTTGGAAGCTACTGAGATGATTGTATGATTTTCATTCTTCATTTTGTGAATATGATGTATCACATTGATCGGAGAATATTGAATCAACCCTGAATCTCTGAAATAAATCCCACTGGATTGTGGTGAATGAATCTTTTCGTGTAAAGTTGCATTTGGTTTACTGTTATTTTGTTGAGGGTTTTTGCGTCTATGTTCATCAGGGATGTTGGTGTGTAACTTTCTTTTTTTGTCATGCTATTGTCTAGTTTAGGTGTCCAAGTAATGAATGAATTTGGTGTTCTTTCCTCTTTAATTTTTTTTTGGGGGGGGGCAGTAGTTTGGGAAGTCTATATAATAACTCTTTACATGTTTGGTAGAATCCAACTGTGAAGACCTGGTCTTTTTCTTTTGTTTGCTGGGTTTTGTTTTTGTTTTTTTGTTTTTTTTTTTATTATGGATTGAGTTTCATTACTACAAATGGGTCTGTTCAGATTTTCCATTTCTTTCCAATTCAGACTTGAAATTGTGCATGTTTCCAGGAATGTGTCCATTTCTTGGAGGTTATCCAATTTGGTGTATATTTTTTCAGAGCAGTCTAATGCAATCGCTTGTATTTCAGTTAGTATTTCTTAGGTTGTACCTTCTCTTTGATTTCTGATTTTGAGTTTTTTTTAGTGGCGTGTGCACGAGTATTTGTGTGTGATGCATCTGACTAAAACTAAAGGTTGGTCAATTTTGTTTATCCTTTCAAAGAACCAACTTTTAGTTCCATTGATTATTTCACTGTTTTTTAGTCTGTTTCATGTATTTCTGGTTTGATATGTAACATTTCCTCCTAATTTTAGACTTGTTCTTTTTCTAGTTCCTTTATGTGTACAAACAGGTTGAGATTTTTCTTGTTCCTTGAAGTAGGCCTAAATTGCTATAAACTTCCCTCTTTGAACTGCTTTTGCTCTGTCCCAAAGATTTTGGAACCTTCTTTCCATTTTCATTTGCCTTCAGGTATTTTTTTTAATATTTTCTCTTCAATTTCCTCATTGACCCATTGGTTGTTGAGTAGCATGTTGTTTAGCTTCATCTCTTTTGTATTTTTTTTCTAGCTTTTTTCTCTTTTGTTCCAGTTTTATAGTGTTCTGGTTAAAGGAAATGCTCGCTAGGATTTTAGGGTCTTAAATTCTTTGAGACTTCTGCAGCCTGACATGTTATCTGTTCTCAAGACCCCCTGTGCACTCAAGAAAAGGGTGTATTCTGCTGTTTCAGGATGAAATGTTCTGTACGTGAAGTCCATTTGATTTCATGTGTCCTTCAAAGCCACTATTTGCGTGTTGATTTTCTGTCTTGGTGATCTCTGTATTGATGGAAATGTATTATTACTCTCATTGTCTTCCTTTATGTCTATTAATTTTTCCTTTACATACCTAGGTGTTCCTCTGTTGGGTACAGAGATATTTCCGGTTGTTTATATCCTCCTGTTGTATTGATCACGTTGTCGTTCTGTAATGCCATTTTCTGCTTCTTGATACAGTCTTTGTTTTAAACTCCATCTTTCTGATAAAAGTCTTGCTACCCCTGCTTTCCCCCCACACACACACAATTTTCATTCCCACAGAATATCTTTTCCATTCCTTCACTTTCAGTCTGTGTGTGTCTTTGGGTCTGACCTGTCTTACAGGCAGCATTTGGATGAGGTTTTTTAAATCTATTCAGGCAAACTGTGTCTTTTGGTTGAACATTTAGTCCAAATACATTAATTATTGATACATACTTACTGCCATTTTATTAATTATTTCTTTATTTTTGTAGTTTTCCCCTGTTCTTCTCTTGCTTTCTTCTCTTGTGGCTTTTTTCTCTAGTGTTACGCTTGGATTCCTTTCTCTTCATTTTTTAGGTATCTACTAGAGGTTTTTTGTTTGTGGTTACCGTGAGATTCATAGAAAACACCCTATGTATAGAGCAGTCTTTTTTTTTTTTTAAGTGGAGGGTTGCTTAATTCCTAAACCTAAAAAACACTACAGTTTTACTCCCTCATCTCCATGATTTATACATTTTTGGTCATATTTTACATCCATATTTAAATATATTGTTTCCTTACCTAATTGTTATAGAGTTGACTTTACTGATTACTAACTTTATGAGCAATTGATCTACTACCTTCACTATATCTTTACCAGGGAAATTTTTTCTTTGATAATTTTCTTCTACTTATGGCCTTTTCTTTTTTGCTTAAAGAAGTTCCCTTAACATTTTTTAGTGGTGATGAACTCCTGTAGGGTTTTTGTTTGTTTGTTGTTTTTTGTTTGTTTCTGTTTGGGAAACTGTCCTTCAGTTTCAAGTGATAACTTTGCTGCACAGAGAATTTTTGGTTGTAAGTTTTCTCTTTCAGCACTCAGAGTATATCCTGCCACTTTCTTGTGGCTGCAAGGTTTTTGCTGAAAATTCAGCTCTTAGTCGTAGGATGTTAATTTACATGTAACATGTAACTACATGTAACCAGTTTCTTTTCTCTTGCTTCTTTTAGGATCTCTCTAGTAACTTTTTGACATTGCTATTATGTGTCTTGGTGTGAATGTTTTTGGGTTTATCTTCTCTTGAGCTCTGTTCTGGGACCTGGGTGACTGTTTTCTTCGCAAAGTTAGGGAACTTTTAAGCTACCACTTCCTAAGTTCTCTTCCCCTTTCTGCCTTTCCTTCCAGGACCCTACACAATGCGACGCCACAATAATGCAAATGTCGGGACCCTGCACGTTGTCCCTAATGTCTCTTAACCTATCCTTATTTTAATTTTTTTTTTTCTTTTTGCCGTTCAGTTTGGATGATTTCCACACCCTGGCTTCCAGATCGCTGATCCACTCTTTGGAGCCCTTTAGTCTGCGGCTGAGTCCTTCTGGCTTATTCTTCGTTGCTGTTCGTCTTTGGTTCTGATCGTTGTCTGTCTCTACTGAGAGTTCCTGAAGTTCTTCCCAAGTTCATCCTCTCTCCTCCCAGGTCGAGTGAGCATCTTTAAGGACCATTATTTTTTAACTCTTAATTGCCTATCAGCACTTCATTTAGTTCTTTTTCTAGGTTTTGTCTTCTTTCACTTGGAGCACATTCCTATCTCCGCATTTTGTCTCACTCTCTGTGTTTATTGTTATCTATTAAGTAAATCAGCTACATCTCCTGGTCTTGAAGGCATGGGTCTTAGGTAGAAGGCATCCTGTGGGTCCCAGAAATTCAATACCCCTCAGCCCCCAGAACCAGGTGCTCTAGGGATATCCACTGCAACGGCTGCATGTGCTCTCCTGTTGTGGCCAGGCCGTGATGACCGCTGCGGATGCACTGGTGGGTGGGGCTGGCGACCAGCACAGCTGGCCCAGAGGCTTTGCTGCAGCTGCTGCAGGCATCCTATCTGGGGGTGGGGGGGCGTCCGCACGGTTAGCTCCTGCCGTGACTGGCTGCAGAACTTGGCCGCAGCTGTTGTGGGCATGCTGGAGGTGGGCTGGCTTCTTCTTCCCTATGGCCCGAGACAATTTGGAGGGTAGCTGGTCCCAGCTGAGGCTGTCGGCTGGGCATGGTGGGGTGGGAGCTGCTGCAGACTGGGGCAGATGGGTTGGGTGTGGCAAGTCGGCAGGGGAAGCCTGGAGCTGGGTGAGCGGTGCTAGCAGTGGGGATGGAGACGGTCACAACTGGTAGCCACCAGCATGGGGCCCGCTAGGCTGAAGGAGGAGAAGGAAAATGGCTCCTGCCAGTGCTTCCACTCCTGGTGAAAGTCTCTATGCATCCCTGTCCCTGCCAGCACACGCCCTAAAGGGACTCCGCCAATCTCTTTGACGTGTGGCCCATGTGTTTTTCAAGCTGCTGCATCAGAGCAAGCAAGGTTGCAGGCAGGCCCTCCGAGAGCAGAGTCTCTGTTTCCTACCTCCTGGCTCCAGGTTAAGTCCTGCTGGTTTCCAAAGCCAGACATGATGAGAGCTCCTCTTCCTGGTGCTGGTCCCAAGGGCAGTGGGTGCTCAATATGGGGCTTGAATCCTTCCTACCTCAGACCTTCTCCCATTTTTTTTTTTTTTTTAAATTTATTTGACAGACCAAGAACACAAGTAGGCAGAGGCAGGCAGAGAGAGGGGAGGAAGGAGGCTCCCCGCTGAGCGGAGAGCCTGATGTGGGGCTTGATCCCACGTCCCTGGGATCATGACCTGAGCTGAAGGCAGAGGCTTTAACCCACTGAGCCACCCAGGCGCCCCCCCCCCATTTTTTTTAAGGGAGCTGTGAATAAATGCATTTTAAGTGACTTCTCTGACTTGAGATCAGCCTTGATGTGCAACCGATGCTTCCTATATACTTCTGCTGATGGCTAAAAAGATGTTTTCTTTGGAAACCAAAGTTGCTTTTTAAACGCCTATGTTTCTGGGCTGGTCATAGGCAATCAGCTTTGGGCACCCTCAAAAACAGTCATTTTCCTGTTGTCCTCACCCATGCAAATACCAGTTGGCCTCTGAGGAATTTACCTGAATGCCTCAACCTTTATGCATACTTCAGCTATGTTTATTTTTAATATCAGGACTTATCGCTTGTATTTTTCCCTCTTCAGGATTCTATGAAGGAATGTCTCAACACTGAAATGTTTTTACGTGTCCTCCAATTGAAGTATCTGAAATTTTATATGTACTTGAAAGGCGTTTCGGAACGAGGATGCCTAAAGTTTGCTTTTGAAGCCGGCCTTTAATTTTCCTGGTTCTTCTCACCCGTCCCACCACTTCCCCATTTGAAATCTTTTTTTTTTTTTTAAACATTTTATTTATTTGACAGACAGAGATCACAACTAGGCAGAGAGGCAGGCTCCCCACCAAGCAGAGAGCCCGATGTGGGGCTCGATCCCAGGACCCTGGGATCATGACCTGAGCTGAAAGCAGAGGCTTTAACCCACTGAGCCACCCAGGTGCGCCCCGCCCCCCACCCCCGCCGCCCCCTGTTTGAAATCTTAATGATAATAACGGATCCAGGAACACAGCTGAAAAATAAGCTCAAACTATTTGGGCAAGTGTTTGAACTAGAAAGTGTTGCTTATTTAAAAGCTGGAGTAAGTCTTGTCAAGGTGAAGGTGTGGCTGTTGGGCAAGAAAGTGGGGGGAGGGGCAGGGGCCGAATAAACTGTAGCGTCTTTATGAGGAGAGCCTGTGCTGAAGAGAAGTGAGGTACAAAGGTCACAGGGTTCTAGGCATTTACTCAGATGATGCAACATGGATATTAATCATGGATATTAATCATTAATTTGTTTTGAAAACAAAGATCTCCTCCTTCTGGGCTCCCATAGCACACAACATTGACATGGAGCAATGTATTTACTCTTCACTTTCCCAGTAGGCTCTTGGGTTTTGGACTGTGTTACTTATCGTGGTGTAACACGGCTCTGCCCCATTCTTTGGGGACTCCTATACCCTGTCCCTCCCAGATACTCAGATTGGCCAGACGGATGTTGGGAAGAGAAGAACTATTGTCTGCTACATTGGCTAAGTTGGACTGCATGAGTCTTGTATGGCAAAGGGCCGATTTATGAAGCAATCAGCTGTGCCTGAATCCTAGTTTGGGCCCTCTACTTCCCAGTCATGTGTATAAGTGAATTTTATATTGTTGTCGCTAGTTTGACTTTTGACTTTTATAACTTCGTCACCCTAAATAAAGAGGTACACTGAGGCAAGCTCACATGATCAGAAATTGAGGTTTTTTGTTTGTTTGTGGGTTTTTTTCCCCCCAAGAATAGCAGAGGAATTGTAATTTGGAAATGCATGCTGTAGCAAGCTACTGGCAAGTCCACTGAGGGTTTGGGACGGGCTGTATTTATGGACAAGGAGTACAAAGAGGAGGAAGTCCAGCCAGAGTCTAATGGAGAGAGTCTTGGTGGGTGTTCATTGGTCAGGAGACAAGTCTTGGTCTTCTGTAAATCAGGAATTGGCAGGAGATCAGTCTCCCAGTTCTTCAGTTTCATACTTTGGAAAGTATATGGGTACAATCACCCATTTCACATCCTCCAATTCTATTTTAGATAGAAATCCTTTCACATTTACCTCTCTTCATCAGGATCGTCTACAGAAAGCATTGCTCATCAGCCGTGTCACTTGAACATTATTTTCCTTTTTTTTTTTTTTTTTTTCTCAAAAACATTGTTAGATGGAGTGCAGGTCCCTTGGACCGAGGACAACCATCCTGAGGTGTCTTGTCCCATGTAGAAGAGGAAATGGCAAGTGGATATCATTGGTCTCATTTGAACAACAAAGGATTAGGGAACAATCTCAGCCATGCTCTTCTAGGCTGGTTAGCTCAATTTCCATGGTCAATTGATAAGTGTAAAAACAATATCCTCATTATAGCTCACCAGGACTAGGATTATGGAGTGCATTTTAGGACCATGGTCTCCAAGACCCAAACCAATCAGAATCCAGTAAGTGAAAAGAAAAATCTTTCATTGAAGGAATCACTTAAAGACAACTGGCTAGAGGCACCTGGGTGGCAAATAAATAAATAAATCTTAAAAAAAACAACAACAGCTGGCTGTTTCAGTGATCTTGTGGAGCTAAGCTTCTGCTTTGTCAGAAATGTCCATCTAGGGGCACCTGGGTGGCTCGGTGGGTTAAGGCCTCTGCCTTCGGCTCAGGTCATGGTCTCAGGGTCCTGGGATCGAGCCCCGCATTGGGCTCTGTGCTCAGCAGGGAGCCTGCTTCCTCCTCTCTCTCTGCCTGCCTCTCTGCCTACTTGTGATCTCTCTCTCTCTCTCTCTCTCTGTCAAATAGATAAATAAAATAAAAAAAAAAAGAAATGTCCATCTAAGTAAATCAGGTGGTGTTGGCCATAGCACACGCATCTCCTGGCTCTGCTAAGAGATAATAAAAACTATCCTATTACCAAGAACAGCTTTGGCCAGAGTCTAGGAATTTTTGTTGGGCAGCTATTTTTGAGTATCATGTTCTGCATGATCTTCAAGAGTTAAGGAGAGTTTCCTAATGACAGCATCATTTGTACTGGCAAGTCATTTGGCACTCCTAGCCAAAAGGGTAGGGGTCTGCCAAACTGAAGTGAAGTTTGAATCATGAATGCCTCCTGGTACTTCATTTGTGTCTGTGGCCAGGACTGGAAATGAGAAAGCTGTGGAGGCCAATAAAATTTAAAGTTTTATAGGACACACAGGTGGTTTTATTTCCATTACCCTTGCCTTGTCCCGGTCTTTGTACAGAGCCTGGGAGCAAGTTTCTTGAGATATGAGCTTGTTAAGTAGGGAGAGAGAAATGGACTCCTGGCATTAGGGAGTCTGACATGATCAAGAGGGGGCTGAGCTTATTCCAAAGAAACTGAGGCATTTGAAATGGGGGGCGGGGGGTTCTGATAGAACCACAGGATCACCAGCACTGTGGCAGATCCAACAGTCATTTGGAAGTTGTATTACCCCCATTTGCAATGGCCTGAGATTAGTGAACAATGGCCTTATCTTTCTGGTCCAGAGCAAGATGAAAGATGAACAGAAAGAATCCTAAAGATCTTCATGGTATAAAAGTTAGGAAAAATACTGTCAAAGAGGGAAGAAGGAATGCAAAGAAATGTCCTTGATCTAATGAGTTGGAAGGAAGTGGTCTACTTTGATATTGGCTGCTAGTCTTTGACCAATTTGATTGTGGAGTCTCCAGCTCTTGCACAGGACCTGATATCAGGTGGAGCCATCTTCATTTGTGAAACAAGCACCCAACATTGGGCAGCTTATGATTTACCAGTAGGGTCAGTGGCCAAGAGCATGTGGTAAGGTCCTTCCCATGAATCTCACTTTTCCAAAACAATAAAAGTACAAGACTATCTGTAAATGACCAAAAAGTCTTAAAAATACCCATGGTTACAAACCTGAGGGGTGTTATAATGGAGTTGACAAGGAAATTTGGTTATTGCTGTGTGACACATCACTGAGAGGAAAAATAACTTTCCTCTATCCTTCCTTCTAGGTTTTTGTCTGAGACTACCCTAAATTAAGAGATTGGCAGATGAGAAACAGAACTTTAATAACTTGTATACCACCTGCATAAATAGGAGATACTCGGGAAAACTGAGTGGCTCCCTGAAATGGCCCAATCCACCACCTAAATAGCATCTCCAGCTAAAGACAAAAGAAAATGTCAGGGAGGGCCAGTTATGGGACGTTACCATGAAAAGCATGGGAAGCAAGAGTAGGTTGTCCTGGAGTTTTAAGTCTTTGCCTTCTCCATTGGTAAGAGTTTTCAGAGATTTAGAGACATCCTTCTCTCCTGGTACAAAGAGGGAGACCCCCTTACAAATGGAGATTTTCCCATAAATGTAAATGTTTCTTAGAAAAGAGTAATGTCTACTCAGTTTCCAGAGATCTTTTTCTTGGTATGCTATTTCTTAAAAATAATTATCTTAAAGTAATATTTTGTCAAAGATTGACTTTCTGTTCCCCTTCTGGCATTTTAAGATAACTGCAATTATGACTGATAAAATTATACCAGACCCTACCAGAATTAGGATCTATACAAATAGCATCACTTCTTACTTAAGTTACACAGGAAGTGTTCTCAACATGTCAAGGAAACCAAATTAGTTTCACATATCACCAAATGAGAAGTCCTTTGAGATGTGTGTGTGTGTGTGTGTGTGTGTGTGTCCCTGTGGGAAATCTCAAAGTTACTTTGAGATTAAAAAAAAAAAAAGATTTAGAATTTGATTTGGGAATGTTGTCAGAATGTCAGAGGGTTTGAACATTTGGACTAAACAGGATCACAGACCATTGTGAAATAATAATTATTTAACCAAAGTAAAGTAGAAAATCTTAAGGGCAAACTTGGAAGCTTACCTAGGTTGCGAACAAAACTTAGCTCTTTGAATATTAAAAAGAATGGGCTTTCTGAAGTAAACAAAGACCTGGGAAAGACAACAAAAAGCACACTCACTGATTTTGTTAAGACACAAAATCTTTGCTGTCCATGCAGTTAACCTGGAAAGGTAAAGAAAACCCCTTCACCATCTCTTACCAGGAGTAGACCAATAGCCCAAGAAAAGTTTTCTTATCAGTGGATGAAAGAAACTTAAGGTTGAGTTTTACATAAGCATTCATAGTAAAGCTTATTAAAAAAAAAAAAAGACTTGTAACAAATTCATTCAGTTTTAGCCAACTTGACCACACAAGGTATGATTCTCTCTCCCCACCCCACTCATTTCCCTCTTTCTTCCCAACTTTCTAAATCCATTCATTTTGCCCTTTATTCACCCTTCCCCATTCTGAAATAACCAAATTTACCTTGGGACAAAATTACTTTCTGTTCCTTGAACAGAAATGCACCTCATCCCTCACACTTCTTTTGCTTAAAATAAACATTCTACTTAACTGATATACAGCGATGCTTCCTTATTAATTCTACTAGTTTTAATTACATATATACACAAATTCTTAACCCTTTAAAAACCCTAATTTGTAGTGAGGATTAGGTCAACAATTGTGAACTCTGTGTTACTGACAAATTTATAAAAATATTTCCTAATTCCTGAAAGTATACACTTCTAGAGATGTATGGCATATTTATCAATGTGGGCGCAAGTATCTTCAGTTCCTCTGTAAACCAGAAGCCCAAAGTTGACCAACCCATGTGCAACAGTTGCTTCCAGTAAACATTCAACGAATACCCATCATTTAGCTTCTCTCAGTATGACTTTAAGTTTTTAAGTAACCAACAATTTTGGAAACCATTTTTAAATGCACTTACTGTAAAACACAATTATTGTTGAAAAATCCATTACAGCAACTTCTTCCATGACACGTCTCCGAAAGCAGGGAAACAAAGGCAAAAACGAACTTTTGGGACTTCATCAAGATAAAAAGCTTCTGCACAGGGCACCTGGGTGGCTCAGTTGTTAAGCGTTTGCCTTCGGTTCAGGTCTGTGGAAGGCTGCTTCTCCCTCTTCCTCTGCCCCTGCTTGTGTTCCTCTCTCGCTGTGTGTGTGTCTCTCTCTCCCTGTCAAATAAATAAATACATAAATAAATAAATAAATAAATAAATAAAATATTAGGGGCACGTGGGTGGTTCAGTGAGTTAAGCCTCTGTCTTCGGCTCTGGTCATGGTCTCAGAGCCTGCTTCCCCCTCTTGCTTCGCCTGCCTCTCTGCCTGCTTGTGATCTCTCTCTCTCTCTCTCTGTCAAATCTTTAAAAAAAAAACTTAAAAAACAAAACTTTTGCACAGCAAAGGAAACAATCCACAAAACTAAAACCTACAGAATGGGAGAACATATTTGCAAATGACATTACAGATAAAGGGCTGGTATTCAAGATCTGTAAAGAACTTCTCAAACTCAACACCCCAAAAAATAAAAAACCCAATCAAGAAATGGGCAGAAGACATGAACAGACACTTCTCAAAAGAAGACCTACAAATGGCTAACAGACACATGAAAAAATGTTCAATATCACTAGCTATCAGGGAGATTCAAATCAAATCCATAATGAGATACAACCTCACACCAGTTTAGAATGGCAAAAATTAATAAGACAGGAAACAAGTGTTGGTAAAGATGTGGAAAAGGGGGAACACTTTTAGACTGTCGATGGGAATGCAAGCTTGTACAGCCACTCTGGAAAACAGTATGGAGGTTCCTCAAAATGTTAAAAATAGAGCTACCCTATGACCCAGCAATTGCACTACTGGGTATTTATCCCAAAGATACAGATATTGTGAAAATCAGGGGCACATGCACCCCAGTGTTCATAGCAGCAATGTCCACAATAGCCAGACTGTGCAAGGAGCCCCAGATGTCCTTCAACAGATGAATGGATAAAGAAGATGTAGTTCATATACAATATATACAATATATTGTATACAATATACAATATATACAATATATTGTATACAATATACAATAGTCCATATAAAATGGAATATTATGCAGCCATCAGAAAGGATAAACACCTACCATTTGCATCAACATGAACAGAACTAGAGGGGATTATGCTAAGAGGAACAGGTCAAGCAGGGAAAGACATTTACCATATGGTTTCACTCCTATGTTGAACATAAGGAATAGCTTGGAGGACCAAAGGGAAGGGAGGGAAAACTGAATGGGAAGAAATCAGAGAGGGAGACAAACCACGAGAGACTCTGGATTCCAGGAACCAAACTGAGAGTTACAGAAGGAAGGGTGCTGAGGGGATGGGGTAACTGCGTAATGGGTATTAAGGAGGGCACATGTTGGGATGAGCCCTGGGTGTTATACGCAACCAATGAACCACTGAACACTACATCAAAAACTGATGTATCATATGTTGGCTAATTAAACAATAATAAAAGCTCATTTGTAAACTTTTACTTATATCTACTTTGACTTCTTCTTCATAATTAAGCTTAGATTACTTGTGAAAATTCCGTGAGACCTTAAACAGCTAACGATCATCCTAGGTTTTCTCCCTTGCTGAGAAATTCCATAACGGGGATAACATGAGCTTATCTGACCTTCAGAAAACTAGGTAGAACAAAAATTTAATATTTAATGCTGACAGCTCTAAAGACCGGTTTGTTTTAATTAAACCTACAAACTGGCTTTTATTTATTGAAGACTTATCTTAGATCATGTAAACTTGAAAAACATTTGGGTTCATTTTTATACTTCTGAGTTTTGGGAATACTTAATTTGATAAGTGCTTATTTTTCTCAAAGCCAATTAAATAGAACTCTTTTCCAAATTAATTTTATACCATCCAGAGATAGAAAAATGTCACATTTATCATACCTATACACATACATAGGTGTACATTAAAAAAAAGATAAAACATGTATTTTACAGTTCTTGTAAAATTTTAACCATGAGTCATGTACAATACAAAAATCACTAGTTTTTCAAAGAACAGTTGAATCCAAATTGTGTTGCTGGAAGTTGGAATAAATTAAAATTAACTGCTCAGAAGGCTAAAGCTTTTTTTTTTTTTTTTTTAAGATTTTATTTACCCATTTGACAGAGATCACAAGTAGGCAGAGAGGCAGTCAGAGAGAGAGGAAGGGAAGCAGGCTCCCCGCTAAGCAGAGAGCCCGATGCGGGGCTCGATCCCAGGACCCTGAGATCATGACCTGAGCCGAAGGCAGAGGCTTAACCCACTGAGCCACCCAGGTGCCCCATAAAGCTTTTTTACTAATATTTGTAGACAAGACACTTGAGAAAATTGACTCAAGTCTTTCCAAATAGTCTTTTCCCTACTCTCCAGTTTTCATTTGAGAAGAATAAGCCCCCTGAAGTTTGCACTTCGAAGAGATGGGCCTCATTGAGAGTTCTTAGGGGCAACCAGGGAGAACAGTGACATCTCAGAGGCCCATGGAAAGTTCCATCAAGAGGGACAGTGGTTTCCTAAGACCAGATCTTTTATAATATCTGCAGGGCTTTTGAGATGATAGGGGACAGTTTGGGGATTGATGGCTAAAAAAAAAAAAAGTGGGATATAAATTTCTTCTAGAGCTGCATTCTTGTTCTTAAAGATTCAATTTTATAAGACAGGGAACATTGCTTTTAGTTCCTCAAGGAACTGGGTTGGAACTTGAATGACATCCTAGGCTGACCCACCCATCCTACTACATCATCTTCAGTTTGCTGCTTTAGACCAAGAAGAAGATCTCCAGCTAATATGGAAATCAAAAGATTCCTGTGTTCTAGATTTCAAGCTGCCTGTCTTTGAAATGATTGTTGTTGTTTTTCCTTTCCATCTGGGTACATAGTTTCATTTTAGGTTAGGGGAGAAAATCTTAAAAAAAAAAAAAAGGGGGGGTTCTATGAGGCCCTGAATATCTGCTTTCAATTTTGCTTTCAGTATCTACTTTCAATTTTAACTTGTGACCAACTTTAACCAATTTTCACTTTGCATCTCCTCAAAGATGCAAAGGATACTACACTCCCAAGATCCAGAGCAACTTCCAAAGATAGTAAAAAAAAAAAAAAAAAAAAAAAAAAAAAGACGACGACTTGGGAGATTCTCCTGAGGGCTGAAAGTAGTCAATAGGACCCTTCCTAAACATGGGATTGAACCCACATTTCTGTCTGGCAGTATTTTGGCACCGCCAAGCTGAGTTCTCAGGACACAAAATGGGGCAAACAAGAGGCAGCAGCTATCCTTGGGAGATAAAGGATTAAAAAAAATGGGGTCTGGATTTGGAAATGGACAACAGGAAAATTGATTTTCTTCTTTCAGCTGGGCTCTATAGACAGGTTCAGGAAAGCTGAGTGCAATAAGAATTCTCACTCTTCACCAATGTCTCTGGTCTTCTCAGGATCCCATCTACAGGTTCTAGAGTAAATGGAGTTCAAAGTACAGCATGCAGCTCCAGGATCTATCAGGATTTGTCAAAATTAATTTTTTCCCCTTGGCCATTTAAGGGAAGGACTGGTAGGAGAACACCTCAGAGTCCCATCACCCTAGGAGAGGCCCTTCGGTGCCCTCCTTTGATGGTAGATATAGGGTGTCCTTTAAGGCCACTAACCTGGCAGACTTTTGTTAATGATCCTACAGTCTCTTCCATATGGAAAGATGATTCAGATAGAGGATTAATAGGCTGAGGACTCCAGGAAAGGCGGATAGAAGAAAGCAGTGGGAGTCATTTGAGTCATATCGTCTCTGTTTTAGGTTCCTCTTTAAAATTTTTCATTAGTCTTTTGCAATGAATCTTCTAGTGAAGCTATTAAATCCTGAAGGCTTCTAGAAGCTTCTGCATGCCAGGTAAAGTAGGTATCCCATTCGGTTTGGGGAGGGATCCCTTTTAAGTGCACTTCATAAAGGAAGGATCTTGTCTAATTGGGATGTTCCTCATAATGGCCTTTGTAATTCTAGATTGTCTTAGTAAGATTGGTCCATTTAGTGAAAAATTTATATAAGAAGAGACTATAATGTCTAACATAAACCCAGCTGGGTTTCCTGAAGTAGGGCCATCGTTAGACCATTTTGATGACTGGGACCCCACTTTTGGACTTTTCTCAAGAGCAAAGAAGTATCCTAGAGAGCCTGAGAGTTGGGAAGTGTTTTGTTTAACAGTGTGCCTTTCAAGGGATACTTGTTTCTCCTGGCTGACCGTCTCTACTTAAGTTGTCTGACTCGTGACCAGGTATCCCCCATTGCATGGAATTTCCTGTGGGCCACAAGCAACCAATTGTGAAACCTACTTGTCCATGCCCATCTTCTCCTTACGTGGGATTCTTGTGCTTTGGAAACCACTGATTGTCACATGGAAGTGGCAAGTGTTTTAGCAGTGTTGAGGTGCTCAACCTGTTCCTCTCCACTTTAGTTTGAGTTTTACTCTGAGGAAAATCCATAGGTTTAAATCCAAACCAAGTGCACCCTAATTCACGGTCACTGTCCTTCTGGGAGTTGTCTCCTTCAGATGCCTCTTCAAATACCTGTGAAATGTCAACTCAAAGAAGTCAACTGAGGAGAACTTGAATTACGAAAAAAATTGAGTTTATTTGTGAATAACAGAAGAATTACAGTTTGGGAAACACATGCTGTAGCAGGCTCCAGGATTTGGGTTGGGCTGTATTTATGGACAAGGATCATAAACAGGGGAAGTCCAGGCAGAGTCCAAACAGTAAGTTCGTTGACTTGAGGATGAGGAGTCGTCCTTTGTGGATGCTCATTGGTCAGGAGATAAGTCTTGGTTTTCAGTAAGACAGGCATTTACAGGAAATAGTGTCTCGGTCCCTCAGTTCTGTTCTTCTGAGGGTGCCCATGTGATATTTTCCATTTCATATTCACCAGTTCCATTTTTAAATTGAGAGCCTCTCATGACATTTAACCAAGAATTCTTCCATGAAGCTGGTCAAACCTTCTACCACAAAGTTGAGAAAAACATATTTGTAAACCAACAAAACAATCAGTAAAAAGATTCTAATTTCACACTTTTTAAAGACAGTGATACAGGCAAACCTCAGAGATATTACAGGTCCAGCTCCAGACTCCCACGATAGAGTGAATAGTACAATAAAGGGAGGTAAATGAATTTGGTCTCCCGGTACCTATAAAAGTTATGTTTACACTGTTTCCTATTACATATGTAATAACATTATATCTACAAAAAGATGTATATACCTTAACTTTAAAATAGTTTTTAAAAAATTTTATTTACGTGTGTGTGTGTGTGTGTGCGCACGTGCACGCATGTGCACAAGCAGGGGGAGGGGCAGAGGGAGAGGTAGAAGCTGACTCCTCACTGAGCAGGGAGCCTGATGCAGGATTTGATCCCAGGACCCCAGCATCATGACC
Organism: Mellivora capensis; assembly: GCA_004024625.1. NCBI lineage: Eukaryota > Metazoa > Chordata > Mammalia > Carnivora > Mustelidae > Mellivora > Mellivora capensis. The sequence goes on along the minus strand of PISX010003387.1, from coordinate 110,533 downwards.
TGAGCTGAAGGCAGCTCCTTAACGGACTGAGCCAGCCAGACACCCCTAAAATACTTTTGCTGAAAAAAAAAAATACTCACCATCATCTGAGCTTTCCGTGAGTCTTAATCTCATTTTTGATGGCTGCTGACGGATCAGGGTGGTGGTGGTTGAAGGCTGGGGTGGGGTGTATGGCGATTCCTTGAAAGAAGACAACAGTGAAATTTGCCAAATGGATGGACTCTTTATCTCATGAAAGATTTATCTTTAACATACGGTGGTTTGTTGGCCTTTTACCCACAGGAGGTCTTCAAAATTGGAGTCAGTCCTTTCATATCCTGTCCCCGCGTTACCAACTACGTTTACGTAATCTTCTAAATTCATTGTTGTCAGGTCAGCATCTTCACCAGGGGGAGATTCCATCTCAAGAAACCACTTTCTTTGCCCATCCACAAGAAGCCACTCCTCGTCCATTAACACATTATCGTGAGTTTGCAGCCATTCAGGTCTCTCTTCAAGCTCCTAAGTCTAGTTCTCTTGCTTTTTCCTCCATGAAGTCCTCCATGAAGGTTGGAATTAACTTCTTCCAAACTCTTGTTCATGTTGATATTTTGACCTCTCCCGATGAATCATGAAAGTTCTTAATGGCACCTATAATGGCAATTCCTTTCCAGAAGGTTTCAATTGACTTTGCCCTGCTCCATCAGAGGAACCACTGTCTAGAGCAGCTATAGCCTTATGGCATGTATTTCTTAAATCCTAAGGCTTGAAAGTGAAAATTACTCCTTGTTCCATGGGCTGCGGAAAGGAAGTTGGGTTTGTAGGCATGAAAACAACATTTATCTCTTTGTACATCTCCTTCAGATCCCTTGGGTGACCAGGTACGTTGTCAGTGAACAGTAATATTAAAAAAAATTTTTTTTCTGAACAGTAGGTTTTTTTAAAGATTTTATTTATTTATTTGACAGACAGAGATCATAGGCAGGCAGGGAGGCAGAGAGAGGGGAGGAAGCAGGCTCTCCTTGGAGCAGAGAGCCCCATGTGGGGCTTGATCCCAGGACCCTGGGATCATGACCTGAGCCGAAGGCAGAGGCTTTAACCCACGGAGCCACCCAGGCGCCCCTCTGAGAAGTAGTTCTTTTTTTTTTTTTTTTAAAGATTTTATTTCTTTATTTGACAGAGATCACAAGTAGGCAGAGAGGCAGGCAGAGAGAGAGGGGGGGGAAGCAGGCTCCCCACTGAGCAGAGAGCCCGATGCAGGACTCGATTCCAGGACCCTGAGATCATGACCTGAGCCGAAGGCAGTGGCTTAACCCACTGAGCCACCCAGGCGCCCCTGAGAAGTAGTTCTTAATAACAGGCTTAAAATCCTTAGTAAACCATTTTATTAATGGGCATACTGTCATCTGGGCTTTGTTGTTATATTTACAGAGCACGGGCAGAGTAGAATTAGCGTCGTCATTACGGGCCTCAGCACTTTTGGTGTGGTCAATGAGCTTTGGCTTCAACTTCTAGTCACCAGTCCATGAGCCCCTAACAGGAGAGTCCGCCTGTCCTTGGGAGCTCTGAAGCCAGGCACTGACTTCTCCCCAGCTGTGAAAGTCCAAGCTGGCATCTTCTTCCAATAGGAGGCTGTTTCCTCAAAATGAAAATGTGGTCCGTGTGGCTGCCTGCACTGTTCTAGCGGGGTCTTCTGGCTGCCGGTCAGCCTGTCTTCTGCACTATCTGCTTCACATCGCAGTTGTACGGTATAGAGACAGCTGCTGCTGCTTCCTTCTTAAAGATTTTCTTTATTTTCAGAGCAAGAAAGAGTACAAGCAGGGTAGGAGCAGAAGGGGTAGAAAAGGGAGAGAAAACAGTCTCAGACAGACTCCCCGCTGAGCACAGAGCTTGATGCAAGGCTTGATCTCGTGACCCGGAGCTCACAACCTGAGCCAAAACGAAGAGTCCGATCCTTAACCAACGGAGCCAGCCCGGGGCCTCAAGGAGGTGGCTTCCTAAACCTTACGAACCAACCCCTCTAGCTTCAAGCTTTTCTTGTGTAGCTTTCTCCCCTCTCTGTCTTCATAATGTTGAAGAGAACTAGGGCCTTGCCCTGGATTAGGCTAGGGCTGAAGGGAATGTTGTGGCTGGGTTGGTCTTCTGTCCAGGCCCCTAGAACGTTCTTCAGATCAGCAACAAGGCCGTTTGACATTCTTATCATTCGTGCGTTCGCTGGAGTAGCACTTTCAATTTCCTTGAAGAGCTCTTCCTTTGCATTCACAACTTGGCTGTTAGCCCAAAAGCCTAGCCTCTTGTGTCCATCTCAGGCTTTGACAAGCCTCCTTCCCTAAGCTTAATCACTTCTAGCTTTTGATTCAAAGTGAGAGACGTAGGGCTCTTCCTTTCCCTGGAACACTTAGAGACCATTGAAGAGTTATTAATTGGCCTAATTTCAACATCGCTGACTCTCAGGGAGGAGAGGGAGAGATGGGGAACGACCAGCTGTAGAGGAGTCAAAATAGGCATTGTTACCAGTTAAGTTCTCCGTTTCGCATGGTTCACGGCACCGCACAGCAGTGACAACGGTGACATCAAATGTCACTGATCGCAGATCACCATAACAAATGCAATCATAATGGAAAAGTTTGAAATGTTTCAAGGAATTATACCAAAATGATACAGAGACCCAAAATGAGTCAATGCTGTTGGGAAGATGGTACCGGTAGACTTGCTTGTCACAAACCCTCAATTTGTAAAAACAAAAACAGAACAAAATAAAAAATCTGCGAAGTACAATAAAGCAGTGATAAATGCGATAAAATGAGGTACAGCTGGCTCTCGTTGACCTGTTAGAAGTCCAACACCTCTGTAATGTTTCACTGACCAACAGTCCTTTGGGGACAATTTTTCCAGAATGAGATGGGGTAGGAAACTTGGGTGGTACATTCAATGAACCAGCGATTCCCCCCATCCTGGACTTTGTTATCCCTCTCAAAATGAAATATTGGAGTTGTGTTAAGTTGTTTACACTCTCCTACTTAAGCAATACTTCCATTGCTTAAAATTTTAAATCTCCAGTTCCTAGTAACTTGCCCAAGAGCAAACTGGTAAAAACAATGTTGGCTACAATTAATTTGAAGATAGATAACATCTATTTACGTCCAGAACGCTTAAAAATTTCCTAAATGGATTTTTTTTTAAAGCAGCCCCTTTTTTCTCCAAGTTATTTAAATAGTTTTTCCAGGCAGAGATGCCCCTGGTCCTGCTTGTCAACACTTTTCTACATTTTCAGTAGGATATTTCTCTCACATTTCGGCTGCTTTCATAGTTTGGGGGGGGGGGGGGTTGTTTTCTTTTTTTTTTTTTTTTTTTCCAAAAAGAAAAACCCAAAACCTCTGATGGGATGATCCATTCTTATGACCTTTTCCTGAAAAGTGCAAAGAACCTTCTATACACAGCGGGATGGGAGAGCAGGACATGAGATACCTCGGTGAGGTCACTTCTTGTTAATCTTTGAGGCAGAAAAGGTCAGAAGCGAACTCAGAGTCCATCATGGGTCTCAGTCTAATAAAGGAATGACAAAATTAGAACATGGACTAACATTTGCTCTTAAAGAGAATGAGGTAGAACTTCTGTGCAACAAGGGATACATCTCAAGATAAATTCTGTGGACAACATTCATTCAATCATGCATTCAACAACTATGGAGTGAGTGCCTTCTAAAGGCCAGGTACTGTCTGAGCACTGGGGCCACAGAACTTATGGCAGACAGGTCTCTGATTCATCTGCCTACTTTAATAAATGGTATTTCTATTTGTGACGTCCTTTTTTTAAAAGTTTGCTTATTTATTTATTGTAGGGCTCAAACTCATCACCCTGAGATCAAGAATGACTCATTCTTCAGACACTGGCCAGGTGCCCCGTGTGTGTGTGTGTGTGTACACATATATGAGTGAAGTTATAATTTTAAAAAATTCTGTGTATGTATATACATATGTTTGTGCGTGTGTGTTTGCAAGTTTCTGGTATATCCTAATGGTTAAGTGATTGCCTCTGGGAAGGGGGTGGGAAGGTCTGAGGTGATTGGGAGACTTCTTTGTCTTTTGTGTATCTACACACATGTATTACCTTTTCTATTGAAAATAGATTACTTTTAAAATGAACATTCCAATAGTTATAGGCAGTATTTATTTATTTTTAAAGATTTTAATTACTTGAGAGACAGAGACAGCAGAAGCAGATGGAGGGGCAGAGGGAGAGAGAGAAGTAGGCCCCCGCGGAGCAGGGAGCCCAACATGGGGCTCGGTCCCACGACCCTGGGGTCATGACCTGAGCCGAAGGCAGATGCTTAACCGACTTAGCCACCCAGGCGCCCCTATAGGCAGTATTTATAATCTTCAGTGTAAATATATAAGCATTGTTGGTAAAGGTAAAGGGGTCCTTGCTAGCTGACAAGTTGCAAAACCGTGACTGGAAATACTCCTTGTCCAACAAACCCGCCCTCTGTCTGATGCATGACTGATCAGTCATGCATATTAAATTGAGTAAAGAATATGCTAGAGAAATGTGAACAAGAGGCAACCCAAAATGGAAAAGTATAAACACCAGGGAAATGGAACACTATGTAACATTAGATAAACACCAATAAAGGATGGGCTGGTGAGAATTCTTGGCTTATACCAACAAAACAAGGAAAATAATAAATCAGGCAAGGTACTAAGCTCAGGGGAAATTAAGAAGCCAGGGTTAGAACAGTCGTTAGAACAGTGGTGAGGTGGGTCAAGCCATGTCTGGGCACCAGATATGACAAGGTAGCCACCTCAGAAGGCCCCACAAGAGGGGAACAGAGGACAAAGCTTCCTTCAATGGCAAGGACAGGAACTCTGCAGGAGCAAGATGGACCCTCAGGCTCTCCCATCAGCCCCCCCACGTGTGGGGCTCGAGTGGGGGAGGCTTATAAGCCTCAGAAGTCAAACATGAACAAGGAAGTCAGACTGTTCCAGAAGGCCTGATGGATGCAGAATCTTTTTCCTTTCTTGCATGTCAGGTAAGGAACACAGAATTGGAGAGAGAGTCCTAAAACCCTCTGCCCTAGGCTTGAAGACTGGTGAATCTCCAGACTCCTGCTCTGGGGTGGGAAAGAAGTACCCAGCAGATGCAAGTAAAGGGTGAACCAGGCATGAAAAAGAGGACAGAAGGAATTATAAATGCCAGGCAACCTCCAGGGGCACCTAAGGAGTCTGTGGATTTGCAGGCAGGGTTACTCAGCGTCAGTAAGCAACTGCAGAATTTGAGGTTGAAAACAAAGACAGGAACTCAGAGGAGAGGTTTTACATGAGAAAGGCAAAAATAAATAAAACACCAGCATAAAATTTCTTCTTCACATCAATTTTGCTTGGCAAAATATTTTAGGAGATAGGACCAATATAAAATCAAAGTCAGAAGATACATCTGGGAAAGAACAAGAAGGAAAACAGGGTCTCTCCAGAAGAAAGGTAGGGAGGTCTGAGAAGGAAGAGAATCAGAAAGGGGGGATGGGGGAGGTTGGGACGCCAGGGTTCAGGCTCTGAAACGAGGGAGCAGAGGCTCAGAACAGTCCTGTGGCTTACTCCGTGTGTAGCAAAGGGTAACTGAGTGACTTCACTTCGGTGAGCCCAGGTTCCCTCCTGCAAGTTGGGCAGAGTCCGGGAATGGCCCACAGAATGTAATGATTCAGTGAGCTAGCACACGCAACCTACTGGACACAGGGCCGGATGGTCAACTAATGTTGGCATGAACGTATTAATACAAAAAGATTTTGAGGATACTTGGCCAAAAAACAAAACAAACAAAAACGAGAAAAGGGGAGGGGTGGGGCAGCTGAGTTTTTGAGCTTAGCTCATCTTTTTTTTTTTTTTTTTTTTAAGATTTTACTTATTTATTTGGCAGAGAGAGGTCACAAGTAGGCAGAGAGAAAGGGGGAAGCAGGCTCCCCACTGAGCAGAGAGCCTGATGCGGGACTCGATCTCAGGACTCTGGGATTACGACTTGAGCCCAAGGCAGTGGCTTAACACACTGAGCCACCCAGGCGCCCCTCGCTCATCTCATTTAATCAACACAACAACCTTGCAAGGCATTTGCCCAATGCTGGATGGTCCTGTACCAAGAGGATTTTTTTCTTGCCACTCATGAAGGCTATCTTGGAAGTGGAAGAAGAGAGGCAGAACAATGGGTTTAGAAAGAATAGAAATGCAGAAGTCTGCAAATGTGTAGGTGTCAGAAGCATGGAAGCAGAATGGGAAAATACATTGGAGGATATAAAAAGGGAAAAAAGGCAGAAAAGGAAAAATAATGGCCATATGTATATTGTGTTGAAAAAAATAGGCAGTGTTTGTGGGAAATTTCTTGGCTAAGCAATGGGGAAAATTGTATGTAAATGTGAAAATGGTTAAGATAGCTATTATAATTAAAACCTGTGAGCAAGAGATAGGAAACTGGGCTAAAGAGAAAGTACTTCACCAATAAGATAGTACAGAAATGGTGTATTCTTGAAATGGTTTTTGATAGTGTTCTAACCAAGGCAGTTTTTATGGCCAAAGTCTTTTAAATGTTGTTTGAAAGAGAGGGAGGTGCATGGTGAATGGGAAAATGCCCACAGTCCCCAAAACTCCTCGTGAAAGTCACTTCACTGCCATTCTCCTCTTTTGTTGATTTCTTGTTGGTTTTGCCTTCACAGTCATTTCAAATAACTGTCCCAAGACCGTCTCAAAGGACAGCATTGTTTTTTGAGTTCGCACACACACAACTGAGAGGAGGGAAACCAACCTCAATGCCACTTTTTCAACAGTTGATAATATTCTGTGCATCTCACAGGTGGCCAGAGTTTTCCCACTTGAAATTTCTCCACATTGAATTCCCGAAGAGCCACCAGGTTTGGAACGGAGCAACAGAAAGAAAATGAGGAGGGAATCTCTCAAAATGAAAACAGCCATTGTGTATTATAATTTCAAAAATAACATAAAGAACCGTGGGATGGCGAAGTCAGGAGAACAAGGGTTTGGGGTCCTGTTCTCAGTTTCATCTGCGTTTTGTGATGCACACTGAGACCTAACCCCGTCCTCCCTCTGTGCTTGCCTTCTACCGAGATCCAACAGGTAAGGAACTCGGGGAGGACCCAGCCTCTCTATAAAGACTTTGCTTCCATTTGGAAGCTACAGCTGCGGCAAGAGGACAGATAACCTAATCTCTCCACCGGGACTCTCTGGGTTCTGAAGAGTTTCTGCGAAATTCTGCAAACCAAATCCAAGCTTAATGCAGAATGAGTTTATATTTGTACATTAAAATGAAAAGACAAGAAGTCCTAGGCCTCAGGCACACGGTGGTTAAGCTGGGTGTTCTACTGCCTGGTTTAGATACTCAGAAATGATTTGTAGGACTGAACATTGGTTATAACTCCATAATGAGTTTGGCTTATTATCAGCCGAGAATCTGTTCTCCCTCTGATGACAGATGGGTGTTAAAGGAGAGGATATTTTCTAGAGGGTTTCTGAGTATGGGATTTTGCTTACTCTGTATCAAAACAGTCTTACAGGGATGCCCAGGAATTAGTACGGCGGAAAGGCAAGACAAACAACCAAGAATAATAAAACAAGCAAACCTTTGCAAGAAACCGTCTCCATGCTCTGATTTGTTCTGGAATGAGAGTCCCTTTATTATGAAGGTCTTTCTTTTCCCTCATCTGTTCATAGGGAGGATCAGATTGATTTATATTCTCAATATTTTGTCCAATTAATAATTTTAACAGCTTTGGTGAGTTATAATTGACATACAAGAAACTGCGCCTATTTAAAGAGCAGAATGTAAATTTTAACATGTGTACACCTGTAGAAACCATTAAAATCAAGATTGTGCACGAGTCTATCAGATGCAACATTTGCCCATGACCCTTTACAATCTTCCCCCATCCCTTTCCACCCCATTCTACCATCTCCAGGCAACCATTCATCTATTTTGTCATGATAAATCAAACTGCTTTTCCTAGAATTGTGTATGAGTAGAATAATACAGGGTGTTCTGTATTGGGGGAGAGGGTGTCCGGCTTCCGTTGCTGAGTACAATTTGGAGATCCATGTAGAATTACATAACATGTAGAATATACTATAGTTTCCTTACCCATTTCTCTATTGATGGACATCTGGGTGGTGCTAGTTTGTGGCTCTCCTAAGGAGAACTTTTATAAACCTTGATAGGAAAATGTTTGCATGGACACATGCTTACAATAATCCTCTTGACTAAACACTTAAGAATTGAAGAGCTGTATCATCTGCTATCTGTGTATTTAGCATTGTAGGAGACTTCCAGCTCTTTTACATGGATGTCAGCACTTGTCATTAAATATCTTTTTAAATTTTAGGCATTTTATTGAGTGTAGTGGTATGGCATTATGGTTTTAATTTGCATTTCCCTAATGAGTAATGACACAGTACTATTTAATGCGCTGATCCTATCTTCTTTGGTGAATTGACTGCTGAAACCCATGGCTGTTAAAAAAAAAATCGTTTTGTTTTCTAATTATTGAGTTTTGAGAGTATAAGTTCTGAATAAAAGTCATTGATCAGACGTATGCTCTGAAATGACTTTCTACCAGTCTGGCTGGTATTTTTTTTCTTTACTTGTATCCTTGACTCAGATTGAACAAGTTGTTATTCTATGAATTGCGCTTCTGGTGTCATAAGAAATCTTTGCCTAACCCAAGGTCCCAAAATTTTCCCCTGTTTCTTGATGGAACTTTTACAGTTTTAAGTTTTACATTTAGGCCTATGGTCCATTTTAAGTTAATTTTTTTTATATGTGGGAAAATATGGATCAAAGTTTTGCTTGTTTATTTTGTTTTCTAACATGTGGATCTCTAGTTGTTCTAGATGACAAGGCTATCAATTCTCCACTAAATTGTATTGACGATTTTGTTGAAAATTAGTTGTTGAAAAAAAAGTGTTTCTGGACCCTTTAATTCCCCTAATCTATTTATATATGCTCATAACATACTGACCTGATTGCTTTCGCTTGATAATCATTCTTGAAATGTTAGTGTTAGAACTTAAATTTTGTTTTCTTTTTCAGAGTTTGGATTATTCTCGATCTTTTGAATTTTCTTGTGGATTTTAGAATCAGTTTGTCACAATTTCTATAAAAATGCCTGCTAGGATTTTGGTAGAGTCTGTTTTGAAGGCAGAGATCAGTTCAGGAGAACTGAAAACAAGATTGAGTTTCCAACTTAGGAACAAGATGTATCTGCATTTATTTAAGTCCTCTTTAATTTCTCTCAGCATTGTTCATAGTTTTGTGTGTAAGCCTTTCATATCTTTTGTTAGACTTATTCCCTGAGTTTTCAAGTTTTTTGATACCATTGTAAACAAACAATACTCTTTGGTACTTTTAATTTTTGAATCTTCATTGCTAGTCTATAGAAACAGTTCTTTTTTTTTTTTAAGATTCTATTTATTTATTTGACAGAGAGAGAGATCACAAGTAGGCAGAGAGGCAGGCAGAGAGAGAGGGGGAGGCAGGCTCCCCGCTGAGCAGAGAGCCTGACTCAGGGCTCGATCCCAGGACCCCGGAATCATGACCTGAGCCAAAGACAGAGGCTTTAACCCACTGAGCCACCCAGGCGCCCCTAGAAACAGTTCTTATATATTGATCTTGTATCCTGAAAACTGACTGAACTCAGTTATTGGCCCTCATGATTTTCATAGATTTCATGAGATTTTCTACATAAGGGATCATGTCACTTGTGAAAAAAGACAGTTTTTTTTCTTTTTCAATATGGATGCTTTTTATTTATTCTCACTTGCCTTATCACATTGGCTAGAATCTTCAGCATTGAGACTAGGCATCCTTGCCTTGTTCCTGATCTTAGGGGGAAATCATTTAGTTGTATACCATTAAGTATGACTAGTTAGAGGATTTTAAGTAAATGCCCTCTATCAGGTTGAGGAATTCTTCATTACCAGAGAATTTTTGTCAAGAATGGACATTAGATTTTCTCCTATGATTGTCTGCATCTGTGGAGAGAGTCACATACAATTTCTATATTTATGGATACAGATTTTTAACCTGTTAATATGATGTTATATTGATGGATTTTTGTATTCAGATGAATTATCCATGTACCACTGGCCTACTCTGATGGATTTTCAAATGTCAATCTTTCATTCTGTGGGTAAACTTCACTTTGTCAAATGTATTAATTCTCCTTTTCACATATATTGGATTCTATTTGTAAAAATTGTATTTAGGATTTTTGTTACCTATGTTTATTACCTAAAGATATTGGTCTGCAATTTCTTTATAAGACCTTAGCCTGATTTTGGTATTACAGTAATCTCTGGGCTCATGGAGTGAGTTGGGAAGTTTACCCTCGTTTTCCATTCTCTGGAAGAGTCTGTGGAGAATTCATAAATATTTAGAACTCACCAGTCTGCCCTGTGTGCATGGAGTTGTATTTGTGGGAAACTTTTCAACTATTAAATCATAGATACGGGCTGTTCAGTTCCTATCTTTCTTCCTGGGCAAGCTTTGGTGATTTGTGTCTTTCAAGAAATTTATCAGTTCATCTAAGTTATCAAAATCATTGACATAAATTTGTTCATAGTGTTTCCTTATCCTTTTAATATCTATGGAATTTCTAGTAGTGGTGTTTTTCTCATTCCCGTTACTGGTAACTTCTGTCCTGCCTTCGTTCCTATCCCTCCACCTGGTTTTAGTTTCATTGATTTCTATTGTTTAAGGTTTTTATTTTCTTAATTTTCATTCTGAATTTTATTTTCCTTCTCCTGCTTACCTTGGAATTAATCTGTTCTTCTTTCTCTAGCTACTTAAGGTAGAAGCTGGGGTCATTAATTTTCTCACTCCCCCCCCACCCCGACACCTGACATAAGCAACTATCCATTTGTTTTCTATATTTTAGAAATATTTAGAATTATTTTTAGAAATATTTAGAAATATTTAGAATATATATATTCTATATATATATTATATGATATATATATTCTATATATATATTATATGATATATAATATATATTATATTTTTTGGCTTCTTTGTTCATTTGTTTTGCTTTTAAAACTTCACATGTAGGTGAAATAATATGGTATTTGTCTTCTCCTGTCTGACTTCTTTCACTTAGCATAATGACCTCTAGGTCCATCTGTGTTGTATAAATGGCATGATCTCATTCTTTTTTATGGCTGTGTAACATTCCATTATATATAAACACCACATCTTCTTTATGCATTCATTTATTGATGGACATTTGGGTTGCTTCCATATCTTGGCTATTATAAATAATGCTTCTATAAGCATAGGGGTGCATATATACCTTTTTGAATTGGTGTTTTTGTTTTCTTTGGCTAAATACCAGGTAGTGAGATTATTGGATCATATAGTATTTCTATTTTTAATTTTTTGAGGAACCTCCAAAAAATAGTGGCTATAGTGCTTATATAACAATTTACATTCCCACTAACAGTGTATGTATGAAGGATCCTTTTTCTCCACATCCTTGTCCACACTTATTACGGTCGTCTTGATTATTCTGGCCATTCTGACAGGTGTAAGGCTTGGATTTGCATTTCCTTAATGGTGACTGGTGCTGAACATTTTCATGTGCTTGTTGGCTAACTATTGTCTTTGGAAAAGTGTTATTTGCAGATATTTTCTCTTATTCAGTGGGTTGCCTTTTTTGTTTTACTGATGGTTTCCTTTGCTGTGCAGAAATTTTTTTATTTTGGTGTAGTCCCAATAATTTATTTTTGCTTGTGTTTCCCTTGCCCAAGGAATGAGATCTAGAAAACTGTTGTTAAAGTGGATGTCAAAGAGCTTCCTGCCTAGTTTTCTTCTAGGAGATTTATGGTTTGAGGTCTTGATCTTTCTTATTTTCTAATATGGCTATTTCTTACTATAAACTTTGTCCTAAGTCTTACTTTATAGGCATCCCCCAAATTTTGATGTTTTGCTTTTATTTTTATTTAGTTCCATATACTTTCTGATTTCATTTTGATTATTTTTTGACTCGCATGTTACCTAAAAATGTTTTATTCAGCTTCTATGTATTTGGAGACTTTCCTTAGATTTTGCTCTTATTTCTAACTTAACTCCATTATGGTTAGAGAAGTTACTTCTCGCCCCCTCCGCGCCCCCACATCTCGCTTCCCCCACCACCCCCAGCCCTCTCCCCTGGGCCCTCTGCACCGCCCCCCTCACTCCTCCCCCATCCCTCTGGCCCCTCCCTCTCTAAAATAAATAAATAAAATCTGTGAAACGAAAAAAGATCTACTCTTTTAGTAACTTTGAAATACACAGCGCACCATTATTAACTCTAGTTACCATGCTATATGTTACATCCCTGGTGCTATGCATTCTGTAACCGGAAGTTTGTACCTTCTGGCCACCTTCACCCATTTGGTCCACACCCCAACCCTTGCTTATAAGCTGTACATCTATGTTATTTTGTAGCGATTGCCTTAGGGCTTTTAGAATGTGATGAGTTATTGTTGTATCCTGTCTTCAAGTAATAGTATACCACTTTTGTAGATATAATATTATGAGAAACTTAAAATAATATGCTTCCGTTTCTCACTTTCTGATCCTTGGGTTGTTGTCCTACATTTTACTTTTTTACATAAGTTGTAAACCCAACTCTATGTTATTACTGTAATTTGAATGGTCAATAATCTTTTAAATATATTTAAATAATATTAAAATGTATATATTTTATATATCTAAAATTTATATAATTTATATATTTTCCCAAGTAGTTACTACTTCATTCTTTTTTTCATGTTTTTTATTCCTTTTGTAGATCTAGATTTTGATCTGAAAAATTGTTTTTCTGCTAGTAGAACTTCCGTTAAGATTTATTGTAGAATTGGTGTGTTTTTGTATGTCTAAATGCCTTTATTGGGCTGCTTGGTTAGCTCAGTCAGAAAGGCATGGGACTCTTGATTTTGGGGTTGTGAGTTCGAGCCCCATATTGAGTGTAGAGATTGCTGAAATAAACTTTTTTTAAAAAAGATTTTATTTATTGGGGCGCCTGGGTGGCTCAGTAGGTTAAAGCCTCTGCCTTCGGCTCAGGTCATGATCCCAGGGTCCTGGGATCGAGCCCCGCATCGGGCTCTCAGCTCAGGGGGGAGCCTGCTCCCCCCACCCCCGCCTGCCTCTCTGCCTACTTGTGATCTCTGTCTGTCAAATAAATAAATAAAATCTTTTAAAAAAAGATTTTGTTTATTTATTTGAGACAGTGTGAGAGACAGCATGAGCAGGGGAGAGGGGCAGAGGGAGAAGCAGGCTCCTCATTGAGCAGGGACCCCAATGTGGGGCTTGATCCCAGGACCCCGGGATCATGACCTGCGCCCAAGGCAGCCGCTTAACCGACTGAGCCACCCAAGCGCCCCAATAAATAAACTTTATTAAAAAATTAAAGGCGTCTTTATTTTGTCTTTGTTTTGGGAAGAGATTTTTGTTGTGTATAGAATCCTAGGTTGAGTTTTTTCTCTCGGTGCTCAATATATGTGGCCCCACAGACCTCTCATCTGGATTCTAGCCGTTGAAGAATCTCCTATTAATCTTCCCTTGTTTTATATAATATCTTGTTTTATATAATATCTTGTCCTGTGGCTGCTCTTAAGTTTTTCTCCTTCTTACTGGTTTTTAGCGATTTCCTTCTGATACACTTTGGTGTAGTTTTTGTCCTGTTTCGTGTGTTTGGGTTTCATCAGATTTCTTGGTTCTGTGGGTTTAATATATACTCTTCACAAAATGAGAAAGTCCTTAGTTTTTAAATAGTAACAAATATTTAATAATATGAAATATTTCCAGATGCTTCCATGAACTAGAGTTCTGTATTTTATGGCAAGAAGTATCAATAACCTGAAAATATACCAGCAATTCAGATAATGTTTTTATATGTTACCTAACATTTTTGGCTCATGCATATTTTAGTATCTTCAAGGCTGTGAATCATTTCAAGCTAGGGTATATGGCTTCAAAGCAAATTTTATGAATAGACTAGCTCATATGAGTTAGATTTTTTAATTGTGTGCTCCAGTGTACAAGATCAATTTAATAAAATAAGTCCATATGTGACTGATAATCTGGGGTAGGAGACCAAAAGTTTTCCTATTAATTTGGCTTAATAGTTGCAAAATATCAAGATCATTTTCTATTTTATAATAGCAATAACACCAAGATTGATGCTTAGAAATAGATTTGATAAGACCTATGCAGCGCTTTTGTGAAGAAAACCATAAATCTCTTTGGAATATAGGAAGTGGATGAAATAGAGACCTATCTTACTCTTGGGTGAGAAGATCTGATATTATGTAAATGTCAGTTATTTCATTTGGAAACTAATACAATAACAAACGAAATCACAATAAACTTGTTTTTCCAGAGGCCAAAATGATTCTGAAGTTCGCATGGAAATAAAAAGCATAGGGAAATAAAGTAATTCTGAGCAATAAGAAAAATGGGCTAGTTACTTCCACAAGTTAAGAGTATGTACCATGAATAAAGAGTGATTGAAACCATGTGGAAATAGACTTGTTACATGTGGGAGCTTGATTCTTGTTTCATTCTTATTTCAAAACCAATTACAGGCAAAGATTTAAATGTAAAAAAACTATAAAAAGACTGAAGAAAACATGAGTAAATTATTCATATCTAAGAGTGGGAAAGCCATTCTGAAAATTCCATAAAGCATAGAATGAAAAATCTGACTGAAGTAAAATTAAAAAAAAAAAAAAAAACAACAAACCCACAGGAGCAACAATTCTTACCTAGAAAAACAACAACAAAAACCCACACTATAAAGTCAAAAATAGGCTGGGGAAAAATATTTGCCACTTATATCATGGGCAAATGGCTTATTTCATTATTTCATTTTATGAAACATATTTCTATATGTTCATATATTTTATAGATGTGAAATATACTTATAAAAATCAATATGAAAAAGCCCATAATGGCAAGTAATCGACACAGAAGGAAAAGAGACAATTCAAAGAAGAATCACGAATGATTGAGAAACAGAAAGGCACCACATCACTAATAGAAAGTTCAAACTAGGCAAGAAAAAAAGATACTTTATTTTGACTATCAGATTTACGGGAGTGACAGGTTTGCAGGGTCTCATATTTGGCTGCATATCAACTAGGCTAAGTTCCTCTACTGTAGCAGAGATCAAACAGGAAGGCGTCTTAAGAAAGATGCTCATTTCTCTTCTCTTGAACACTGCCTCCGGGAATGGTCCAGATCAATTGGGGCAGCTTTGCAAGTGGGGCCCTGGGCCTGGGCCCCGGGACTCTGCCTCCTTCGCGGGCTCTGAGCTCTGCGTCGGGGAGCCTGGGACCTGAGACTTGTTCCACAGTGCCAACGGGCCCTTCTGGCTCATGTCCTGTCTTGCTTCTAGTCCTTTGGCCCCAGTGTGCTCTCTCAGGCCGGTTTAAGTCCTACCTAACAGGGACAGATGTTTCTTCTGCAGATGGCGCTGCTTCTCTCCCTTGGCACAGGGACCCCTCGCTTAGGTTTCTATGTTTCTTGTTACAGAATTCTGAATGGTAACTTGAACTTGACTGGAAAATGAATTAGGATTCCTGTTTTCCTGCACACTCTGGCTGAGACTTGCATTTGTCCTCATCACCCGTAAAGCAGAGTAACAATGTTTAAGTCACTGGAAGTCGCTGAGTGATGTCCACTCAGGAGTAATAATGTGCCAGCATTAAATAAACGGGGCTGGGGGGCTGCACAGGCAAGATAACCGGTACTGTTTCGGTACCAACCAGCTCCCCAGAGCCACAGTATTTAAGGCAGTACACGTGCTGCTTTTACTAGGCGGGATACGCTATTAGCCAGGAAGGGTACATATGACAGTAAAGATGATTTTTGGACTTCAACAGGAAAATATGGTGCGCTTACTGAACAATAAACCAGCATTTAAATACTTCTCGTTATTCTAAATCTTCATCGCAGGTCACTATACCTTGCATGGGTTGATGAATTTTGTTATATACTTTTAAAAACTTAACTGTGTTTGTAATCAGGAAGAATTAAAGTGGTCGTTGTTGGTTGGTGGTGTTTTTTAAGACTGAGAAGAATTATACCAAATTTTGACGATGATTGTGTCTATGCCTTGGCTTCGTAAGAGACTTCATCATATCATCTGTGATATCACACTAAGTTGGAAAAAAAAACCAAAAAACTTGACCACATTCACATAGTTAAGTAGTGGAAGCAAATTCTCTTTGAGTTCAAAGCCCATACACTTTTGATTGTTTTTTTTGTTTGTTTTTGTTTTAAGATAAAAGCTTTAAAAAGTAAGTAGTGTAAGGTTTATAACTCGAGATACAAACAGGGCTATGGTGAAAAATAGGGTGAAAAATAAATCTTTCCCACCCTGTTGCTTTCCCCAGAGGTAACCTCTGTTTCTTTGTACCTTCAAGAGCTGGAAAATGAGGGGTGTGTGTGTGTGTGTGTGTGTGTGTGTGTTTTCAAATGCACGTGGTAATTTCCCTGCCCCTTCCTCTCCCCAGGACCTCCCTGTTTTCCTTAATGCAGCCTGGAGATCTGATCCTATCAGTACACAAAGAGCAGCCTCTTTCTTTTGAACAACTGTGCAATATTCTTTCAAATGGTTATTGGCTTCCTAATTTATTTACCTGTTTCTCGACTGCATTTCAAACAATATTGGGTTTCATACCCTCACCCATGCTTAGAAATACCAGGGGAGAATAGGCAGGCTCCGTTCTGGTGGGTGGATTCGCTGGGTCAGAAGGGATCTTAATTACTTAGTGATGAGCAATTCAGCAAGATCTGTCCTGAGGCCAGTACCCCTTGGGCACCGTCACCAACAGCGCCTGTGCGTCTCTGTCCCCAGGTGCCTGCTTCTCACGTATTGCCTTTCCCTGTACCCCTCAGTGTGCCCCTGCCTCGGAGCCCCAGCTCCTGCGGTGCACTAGGCTGATGAGTGCGGCCGAGTGAGTGCGGCCGAGTCCATCTGAGGGCTCTGAGTCACCTTCTAACACGGAGAGAATATTCATTTTCTACAGTTTCTCTCCAGATTAAAGGAGATCCGTGAAAGACCAAACATGACACAAATGGGAAGCACGATCAATATTTTCATATATTCTCTGTATAAATAGCTTTTGTGCTTTCCCTCTATTTCTCTACTTCTATTCTTAGCACAGCAACTGTTCAGGCTTCATTATGCATCTACCTGCTTTCTCTTTCTCGCGTGCCCTTGTTTCCTTCCCCTGAAACTGATGGTCTAAAGAACCCTCCTGGATTTAAGTTCTGGTTGTGTTATTCTCCTGCTGCAACAACAAGACAATGTAATAAGAAAATTCTGTGCCTTATTCTGCGTTATGTAGCCCCACCCTACCTTTATAATCGATTTTTCCATCACGGCCTTTGGCCGCTGTTCAATGTAAAATTCCTTTCAAATGTTCTGCCTGGGCACAGTGATACCGTGTGCATCCATTGGCTTAATGAGGGTGTACTTGAGCCTTCTGAACAGAGAGCCCGCCCCAGAGTATACAGATATACTATCTGTATATTGATTAAAACCAGACAGATGCTTTGTTAATTAGCACAGAGAGTCAAAATTGGGTTTTTATTAAATTGATAGCTCGTAATTAACATGATGAATGTTCAAAATGGGCTCTCGCTGAGAAATTAAACGTATCCAACATATGCATTAATAGCTTAGCTAAAATGTTCAAATACTCCCAATTATTTCGTGAACTGGGTTTAAGAATCCAGCAAGCTCCAGGTTCTTTACTCAGAGATGGTTCCCAAAGCTTGAGTCCCTAGCAAACTTTTGACTGGATATTGGTCTAAGGTTATCTAGTTGTTTGTCCAGTAAGGGAATATTATCACATCTGGTGTAAGTGAACCTTTCATGCAAAGTATGATCAAATCCCCCCAAAGAGTAAAAGCTAGATAGAACTTCACTGTACATAGAAAATACAAGAACAGTTCAATACTTTCTTATAACAAATGCTTAATAAATGTCTATGACATAAATAACAAAATAATAATGAAATCATACCAAATGTCGATGACTGGCAGGATTATCTAAGACTTACTTTCATTGTATCTGTAAACAAGGTTGTGGGGGAATAGCTCTTATCCATGTTGAACCTGGGTTTTGACAAACAAAATTCCTAAGAATCCTATGTGACAGAATTGTCTTGGATCGGCTGGAAATAACATAAATTTTTGATGACATGAATATCTTTCCACTTGTATAATCAGCCTGTGTAGCTTGCCTGTGTGTTCGGTGTGTCCACCATGAATACCCATGTTCTGTATCTTCACGAAGCCTTCCCATTTCTCAGACCCCAAGCCCTCTCGATTCCAGTAGTGTTCAATCTGCATGCCATTTACTGTGCCTCAAAATATCTTTGCGGTACACTTAATTTTTTATATTTTTAAAGATGTGTCCATTTATTTTAGAGAGAGCGAGTGTAAGTGGAGGGAGGAGTAGAGGGAGAGAAGCAGAATCCCCAGGAAGTGCAGACTAGACACAGGGCTCGAACTCAGGACCGTAAGATCACACCCTGAGCAGCAATCAGGAGTCAGACACGTGACCAACTGAGCCACGTGGGCGGCCCTGGGGTGCAATTAAAAATATCTTCATAGACCAAGTTTCATTTACTTTTATTTATATTTACTTATTATTTTTTACTTTTTGCCCTCCTTCACCCATTTCTCCAATCCCCACCCCTCCCCTCTAGCTTCTCTAGTCCATTCTCTGCATCCGTGAGGCTGGCTTTGGTTTCTAGGTTCCCCATGGGCCTTTGTCTTTCTTGGTCTTATATCACTTAGCATAGTGCCCTCAAGTTCCACTCATGTTGTCATAAACAGCAAGATTTCATTCCTTTTAAAGGTCAAATAATACCCCATTGCGTCTATATGTATAATTTATTTGTCCATTCACCTATTGATGGACAATTAGGTTGTTTTAAAATCTTGGCTATTGTAAATAATGCTGCAATGACCATAGAACTACAGACATCCTTTTGAGTGTTTTCATTTTCTTCACATAAATACCCAAAAGTGGAATTGCTGGATAATAGGGTAGTTCTATTTTTTTTTTTTTTTTTTTTTGAGGAACCATTTTACATTCCCACCAACATTACAAAAGGGTTCCGTATCCTCTCTACCCTTGCCAACACTTTAGTTCTTGTCTTTTTGATACTAGCTATCTTAATAGGTGTGAGGTGATTTCTCATGGGGGCTTTGATTTGCATTTTCCCGATGATTAATGACGTTCGGCATATTTCCATGTGTCTATTGGTCAACAGTATGTCATCTCTGGAAAAATACATGCCTAAAACTTCAGCCCATTTTTTACCCATTTTTTGTTCTTGTTGTGGAGTTGTACGTGTTCTGTGTGTATTTTGGATATTAACCCCTAATCAGATAGATGCTCTGTAAATATCTTCTCGCATTTACTAGGCTACCTTTTCATCTTATTGATGATTTGCTGTGTAGATTTTTACTTTGAGGTTATCCTACTTGCTTATTTTTGCCTTTGTTGCCTTTACTTTTGGTGTCAAATTCAAAATATCACCACCAAGACTTATGCCTATGTTGTTGGTGGGTATTTTTGTTTTTGTTTTTGTTTTGATGGGGAGGTCTAATGGTTTCAGGTCTTTCATTCAAGTCTTTAATCCATTTTGAGTTAATTTTTGTGGATGGTCTAAGAAAGTGCTCTAGTCTTCCCAGCACCATTATCGAAGAGACTGTCCTTTCTCCATTGTATATTCTTGCCTCCATAACTGAATTGATTGTGTATGAGTGCGTTTACTTCTGAGGTCTCTATTCTGTTCCACTGATGTGTTTTTATGTCAATGTTATACTGGTTTTGATTACTATAGCTTTGTGATATAGTTTGAAATAAGGGAGCCGGATGCTTTGTTTTTCCTCAAGATTGCTCTGGCTACTGAGCATCTTTTGTGATTCCATAAAATTTTAGGATTGTTGATTCTAATTCTGTAGAAAATGCCATTGGAATTTGGATAGGGATTGCATTGAATAAAAGTTGTTTGGGGTGATACGGACATTTTAATAATTCTAATTATTCCAACGCATGAACATGAAATCTTTCTGTGTGTGTGTGTGTGTGTGTATGTGTGTGACATCTTCAATTTCTTTCATTAATGTCTCAAGTTTTCAGTCTCTTACCTCCTGAGTTAAGTTTATTCCAAGGTGTTTTATTCTTTTTGGAGCAATTATGAACAGTATCATTTTTTAACTTTCTCTTTCTGATAGTTCATTATTAGTGTATAAAATGCCAGAAATTTTTGTGTATTGATTTCATATTCTGCAACTTTACTGAATTTATTCTCAGTTCCTGATGCAGTCTTAGGGCTTTCTGTATGTAATATCACATCATAGACAAATGCTTTACTTTTTCCTTTCTAATTCGTATGACTTTGTTCATTTTTCTTGCCTACTTGCTCTAGTTAGGACCTCCAGTACCATATTGAATAAAAGTGGCTAGAAGAGGTATCCCAGTCTTGTTCCTGATTGTACAGGAGAAACTTTCAGATTTTCACCATGGAGTATGATGTTAGCTACAGGCTGGTCATACGCAGCCTCTGTTATGGGTGCATTCCCTCTATACCCACTTGGTTGAGAGTTTTTAATCACACATGAATGTTGAATTTTGTTAAATGATTTCTCTGAATCTATCCCGATGATCATATGACTTTTATCTTTCATTTTGTTAATGCGGCCTATCCCATCGAGTGATGTGCAGATGTTGAACTATCCTTTGGAATAAACCCCACTCGACCATGGTGTATGAGCCTTTCAATGTATTGTTGAATTTGAGGATTCTCGCATCTATGTTCACAGCAGGGATATTGGCCTATAATTTTCTTTTCTTGTTGTGTCCTTGTCTGATTTTGGATCCATGTAATGCTGGCATCCTAAAATGAGTTTGGAAGCATTCCCTCATCTTCTAGGTTTTGAGAGAGTTTGAGAAAGATTTGTATTAATTCTTTGAATTGGGATAGAAGTCACTGGGGAAGCTGTCTCATCCTGGATTTGTGTGTGTTGGGTTTTTGATTCTTGATTCAATCTCCTTACCAGTAGTTGGTCTGTTCAGATTTTCTATTCCTTCATAATTCAGTCTTAATAGGTTATATCTTTCTAGGAACTTAGACATTTCTTCTGTGTCGTCCTATGTTTTCTCATACATTTGTTCATACTAGTCCCTTCTGGTCCTTTGTGCTTCTGTGGTACCAGCTGTAACACCAACTTTCATTTCTGATTTATTTGATTTCTTCTTTTTTATTTAAGTATAGTTGATATACATTAAAACATTAGTTTTAGGTGCACAACATAGTAACTTGACAAGTTTCTACAGTGTGCTGTGGCCCCCACAGGCATAACTACCCTCTGTCACCAGACAACACTATCACAGCATCACTGAGTCTGTTCCCTATGCTGTGTCTTTTCTTTCCAGAGCTTCATAACTGGAAGCCTGTACCTCCCACTCCCCTTCACCCATTTTGCTCATTCCCCCCACCACCTTCCCTCTGGCAACCATTAATTTTTTCTATTTATAGATCAGATTCTGCCTTTTATTTATTATGCATTTGGTTTTTGTTTTTTTTTTTAGATTTTTCAGAGGAGTGAAGTCCTATGGTGTCTCTTTCTCTGACCTACTTCACTTATTTCTCTGCTATGTCCATCCATATTGTTGCAAATAGCATCATCTCATCCTTTTTTACAGCTGTGCAATATTCCATTGTGTGTTATATGTGTGCTGTGTGTTGTATATAGATATCTATCTATATCTATCTATCTATCTATCTATCTATCTAAATCTCACATCTCTTTTATCCATTTGTTTGTCAGTGGACACAGGTTGCTTCCATATCTTGGTTATTGCAAATAATGCTGCAATACATAGAGTGGTGCAGATGTCTTTTTGAGTTAGTGTTTTCATTTTCTTTGGGTAAATATCCAGTGGTGGCTTTATTGGATCATGTGGTATTTCTATTTTTAATTTGTTGAGAAACTTTCATTCTGTTTTCCACTGTACCAATGTACATCTCCACCAACAGTGTATGAAGATTTCTTTTTCTCCCTTTATCAGCACTTGTTACTTCTTCTGGTTTTTATTTTAACCATTCTGACAGGTGTAAGGCGATATCTCGTGGTTTTGACTTGCATTTCCCTGGTGATAAGTGAGGCAGAGCATCTTTTCTTGTGTGGGCCACCTATGTGTATGTCTGTTTAGGTCCTCTGCCCACTTTTTAATTGGATTGTCTGTTGTGTTGATGTTATGTAAGATCTTTATATAGATTTTAGATGTTAACCTTTTATTGGATATATCCCTTGCAAATATTTTTGCCCATTTAGTACTTTGCCATTTTGTTTTGAAGTGATCTCCTTCACCATTAGCAAAAGCTTTGTATTGTGATGTTGTCCAAATACTTTATTTTTGCTTTTGTTTCCCTTGCCTTAAGAGCTACATCTAGAAAAATGTTGCTACAGCTGATGTCAGAAAAATTACTGCCTTTGTTACCTTGCAGGAGTTTAATGGTCTCAGGCCTCACACTTGGGCCTTAAATCTATTTTTAGTATTTTTATTTTAGGTGTAGGGTGTGAAAAAGTGGTCCAGTTTGTTCTTTTGCATGTGGCTATTCAGTTTTCCCAGCACGATCTATTGAAGAGACTGTCTTCCCCCCCTTGTATATTCTTGCCTTCCTTGTTGTAGATGAACTAACCATATAGTTGTGGTTCTACTCTGTTCTGTTGATCAGTATGTTGTTTTGTGCCAGAACCGTACTGTGTAGATGACGCAGTTTGGTCAGAATGGTCAGTATGTTTGGTAGAATTCATCCATGAATCCATCTTGTTCTTCTTTTTGAATTACTGATTTGATTCCATTAGTAGTAATTGGTTTGTTTGGATTTTCTATTTCCTCCTGATTCAGTCTGAGAAAATTAGGTTCAGGGCTTTATCCATTTTGTCTGCGTTGTCCAGTTTGTTGGCATATAATTTTTTATAGTATTTTTTTATAATCTTATGTATTTCTGTGATGTTACTTGTTTCAGATTTTATTCATTTGGGTTCCTTTTTATGAGTCTGGCTAAGGGTTTATCAGTTTTATTTATCTTTTTAAAGAACCAGCTCTTGGTTTAATTGATTTTTTTTTTTAATTTTTGTCTCCTTTATTTCTGCTCTAATTTTTGTTATTTCCTTTCTTCTCCTCACCTTGGGCTTTGCTTATTGTTTTTCTAATTTCTTTAGGTGTAGGGTTATTGTTTGAGCTTTTTCTTACTTCCTGATGTAGGCCTCTGCGGCTGTATATGTCCTTCTTAGAACTGCTTTTGCTGTCCCAAAGATCTTGGACGCCTGTGTTTTCATTTTCATTTGTCTCCATGTACTTTTCAATTTCTTCTTTGACTGATCCATTGACCCATTAGTTACTTATTGTGGTGGTGTTTAACTTCCACGTATTTGACTTTTCACAGTTTTTTAATAAGTGATTTCTAGTACCATATGGTTGTGGTCAGAAAATAGGCATGGTATGATTTCATTCTTCCTAAATGGATTGAGGTTTGTTTACAGGCCTAACATGTGATCTGTCTCGAGAATGTTCAGTGTGCACTTGAAAAGAATGTATATTCTGTTTTGGAATGGAATGTTCTATATATATCCATTACAGCCATCTGGCCCAATATGTCATTCAAAGACACTGTTTTCTTATTGATTTTCTGCCTGAATGATCTACCGATTGACGTAAAGGGGGTGTTCTAATTTCTGTCCTTATGTCCATTTAATATTTGCTTTATGTATTTCGGTGCTATAGTGTTGGGCATGTAGATATTTACAATTCTTATATCCTCTTGGGTTGATTCATCATCATGTAATGTCCTTCCTTGTCTCTTGCTACAGTACAGTCTTTGTTTTAAAGTCTATTTTATCTGATAGAAGTATTGCTACCCTGGCTTCCCCACCCCCACTTCCATTTGCATTAATCCCTTCACTTTCAGTCTGAATATCTCCTCAGGTCTGAGGTGAATCACTTGTAGGTAGCGTTTTTTTTTCCCCATACATTCTGCCACCTTTATACTTCGATTGGAGCATTTAGTCCATTTACATTTAAAGTAACGGATAGGCATGTACTTGTTGCTGTTTTGTTATTTATTTCTGCTGTAATCTTTGTTATGTCCTCCTTTCTACTAACTTGAGACTTCATCTTTCCTTTGAGTTTATTGAGATATGGAAATTAGATTGTTTATCAGGTCTCCTTATTTCTTTATGTGGACTTTTATTGCTGTGAACTTGCCTATTAGAATGGGTTTTCTGTCCGTTTTCATTTGTCTAAAGGTATTTTTTGATTTCCCTTTTGATTTTTTTCTTCCATTTGTTCATGTTGTTTAATCTCTACATATGTATGGATTTTCTGGTTTTCTTCATGCAATTGATTGCTAATTTCATAACACTGTGGCCAGAGAAGATGCTTGATATTTCAGTCTTCTTATTGTCGTTTGTGTCTAACACATGATGTATCCTGGGGGGGATGCTCTATGTGCACATAAGACTGTATATTTTGTTACTTTTGGATAGAATATTCTGTATGTAACTGTTAAGTCTATCTGATCTAATGTGTTGTTGAGGGTGGTTTCCTTATTGATTTCCTAGATAGATGATCTTTACATTGATGTAATTTGGTATTAAAAATGTCCCAAGTGTTACTGTATTACTGTTCCTCCAATAATAAATATATTATATATATATATAATATATATATATCTGATACATATGCTCCTATATGGTTCAGTCTAAGCATCTGCGTTTGGCTCAGGTCGTGATTCCCGGATCCTGGGTCAAGCCCCATGTCGGGGCTCTCCTTCTCCCTCTGCTGCTCCCCCTGCTTGGGCACGCGCTCTCTCTCTCTCTCTCTGTCAAAGAAATGAGTACAATCTTAAAAAAACAAACAAAACAGATTTCCTTTATTGTCATGCAATGCTTTTTTCTCTTATTTCTTTTAAAGTCTGTTTTGTCTAATGTAAATATAGCTACTCAGCTCTCTTTAGTTTCCTTTTGCATAGAATATAATTCATCTTTTAGCTTCCACTCTGTGTGTTCTTACATTGAAAGTGTGTATCTTGTAGGCAGCATTGGGATGGGTCCTGTTGTTGTTTAATGCATTTGGTCACTCTTTCTACTAAATTCAACTAAGTCTACTAGTCTACTTATATTTAAAGTAATCAATGATAGGTATGTTGTTTCATTTTGTTGTTGTTTTCTGGCTCTTTTGTAGTTCTTCTGTTCCTTTCTTCTCTTTTGTACTATTTGGCTCATTTTCTGTGGTGGTATGCTTAGATTCTTTTATTTAAATACTGTAGGTTTTTGCTTTGTGTTTATCACTGGGCTTATATAGAACAACCTAAATTGATTATCAGTCTATTTTAAGTTGGTAACACTTAACTTTGAATGCATTCTAGAGCTCATTTTCAGATGAGTGCTCTTCTCTACACTTTTTTAATGCCACATTTTACATATTTTTATCTTGTGTATCTCTTAACTAATTATGGTAATCCTAGTTATTTTTACTACTTTTGTCTTAACCTTCATACTGGCTTTAAAAGTGATTAATCTACCTTTACTCTATATTTCCTTTCCAATGAGATTTATTCTTTTATATGTTGTTACTAATTAGCACCCTTCTTAGCTTTTAAAGAAGTCCCTTAACATTTCTTGTAAGGCTGGTTTGATGGTGATCAAGCTGTTAGCTTTACTTGTCTGGAAAATTCCTTTTCTTTCAATTCTGAATGGTAACTTCGCTGAGTAGTGTATTTTGGGAAGGGTCCCCAACCCCCTCCCCTTTCAGTTCTTTAAATATATCATGCCACTCTATTCTGGCCTGCATAATTTCTGCTGAAAAAAATGTGATAGTCTTATGAGTGTTTCCTTGTCCATTAACAACTTTTTTTCTTTTGGCTTTTAAGATTCTCTCCTTATCTTTAACTTTTGACATCCTCATGATGTGTCTTAGTGTGGGTCTCTTTGGGTTCATCTTCTTTGGAACTCTCAGGGTTTCCTGGATCTTGATGTTTGTTTCTCCAGGTTAGGGAAATTTTCAGCCATTGTTTTTTCAAGGAAGAGCTCTGTCCCCCTCTCTCCTCCTGGGATTCCTATAATGGGAACATTAATCCATTTGATGTCGCCCTGTAAGTCCCTTAAGCTGTCTTTCCTCCTCTCATTAATTTTTCTTTGTGCTGCTCTGATTGGGTAAGTTCTACTGCTTTGTCTTTGAGTTCACTGATCCTTTCTTCTGCCTCATGTAATCTGTTAAATGCCCCTGGTGGATAGTTTAGTTCAATTATCATATTCCTCAGCTCTGCAGCTTCTATTTGGCACTCTCATATTGTTCATCTCTTTGTTAAGGGTTTCACCGTGTTCATCTATTCTCCCCAGTTTGGTAAGCGTCTTTATGACCATCACTTTGAACTAACAGGTACTTATTGCCACTTCATTTTTCACCCCTAAATTTTTATCTTGTTCTTTATTTTTCTGTTGCTTCATTTTGCTCGACTGTTGGTTTCTAGGCATTAGATGAAGTAATCACCTCTCCTAGTCTTGAAGTGAATTCGTGTAGGAGATAAACCCTGTTCAGTCCTGCCCTAGCTCTTGTCTCTGATACTTGTGCTTGTCCAAGGAGCCTATTAGGTTTTTAATAGCTCCCAGTAGCTAAGGATGTGCCAAGACTTGAGAGTATCGGAGAGAGACTTGCTTTCCCCCTCTTGTCACCCTCTCCCACCCTTTTTTTTAAACAGTGGCTGGAGTTTAACTAGGTACATAGTCCCATAGCTAAAGCTAACATAGTCAAGTCTCTTGGAGGCCATGTGACTAAGTTCCGGACAAGACTTAAGTAACTTGGGCCTTTTGCATACTCTTCAAGGAGGAGCCATGTTGGGGCACCTGGGTAGCTCAGTTGGGGGTACCTTCAGCTCACGATCCCAGGGTCCGGTGCTCAAGCCCCAAGTCAGGCTCTCTGCTCGACACTCTGGCTATCTCATTCTCTCTCAAATAAGATCCTAAAGGAGGGGGGTTGCCATGTCTTCCTCTTGTCCCTTTCTCCCTTCTTCATCATTTGGATACAAACATTGGCAAGAGTTGGAGCAGCCGTCTTGGCCCATGAGAAAGAACACACCATTTCTTGAGAAAGGCAGAGCAGCAAAGTATGAACTGGGTGAGAAATCCCAGATTGCTTAGCTCTGTTAGAAAGGACTAAAGATCTATCTTGTATAAGTTATATCTATCTGGGTTTTTGTTACTGCAAAATTTGTACCCTAATTCAGGGGCATATTGGGGCAGCACTTAGCCGTAACAAAGTACATTACATAACCAGCAACTGGTTATGGTATAGCTAGCTCCCAACAGTCCAAAAGGCAAGGTACCTGGATTAAAAAGGCAGTACAGTATTCTGGGAAAAACAAGTTCCTTCAGTCCCGCCTCTGTCATTTACTGACAGTACAAGCTTGAAAAAGTTCTAACACTGCTAAGTTTCCATTAATCTACAGTACAAGGTTGCTGGGTGGAAACATTTTGAAAGTATAATACAGCTTATAAACAAATTATTATTCCCTCTAGTTTACAAAATAACCAGGATTAGCAGTGCTAGCCTAAATCACTCAAATGATTTCTTTTCATGATTTAAGATAGTGAAAAGAGAAGGATGATGTAAGCCACTTGGGGGATTGTTTCCAAATATTTGGAAAGCGGAGAATGCAACATGCCACAGAGATCACTGGGACTAAATTAAGATTTTAAAAATAATCTGAAAAGAATTTAAAATTCTATCACAACATTCATTGGACAGTTTGTCCTGAATCTTTTACTCTGAAATGGTATTTCAACCTACTCCTTAATATTTGGCAGGAATGGTGAGAGAGGAAACTGAAGGGACAGGGTGCCAAGGGGTCATTTGAACACATGGCCTGGACACGAACCACGTGTGGAAGCATGCTCTTAGAGGCAAAAGGAAATTAAACTTTACTATTGGATGATCAGATAGGTAAGGCAGTATTTATGGCAGAAGAACATCTTTCATGTTTGTGAGCTGCCCCAGAACAGCCAACACCGAGCCAGAGCTCAGCTTCACCAAATCCCCTTAGGAGGGAGCTAAACAGCACAGCCCTGTTTGTTCTCTTTGGAAGATCTGGTTTTTTGTTTTTAAAGCCAGCTTTGTTTAACCCTAAATAATCACCAGTAACTTATTTTGGAGCAATGAGTGAATAGTTCTATCTCAACAACCAAAAGTCCCAGAAATCCCAATTTTCCACTGGAAATAAAAAAATACGCCTGAACTGTCAAGAGAGTCAAATCCTCCAAATTTGCAATTATTTACAAGTTTTCCAAAATATATGGTGTGACTATAAAGAAATGAGATGAACTATTCTAAAGGTACGGATACCAATAAATTCAAAATTCATGAACGTGTAGGACATTTAGGACAATTTTATCTATACTTAGAAAGGCTCACTCAAAACCAATAGGTGTCTATGTCCTTGGAACAACAGACACAACCCATAAAACAGAATAAAAACACTACATTAACTGTTTTTAAGTGGGAATTCTCAGACCTTGATGTATAAAATACATAGTATGTGCCATTTCTTAAGATTTAAAACAAGGCGCGCTTGGGTGACAGTTGGTTAAGCGCCCGACTCTTGGTTTCAACTCAGGTTGTGATCTCAGGGTCGTGAGATTGAGCCCTGCACTGGGCTCTGTGCTCAGTGCAGTTTGCTTGGGATTCTCTCAGCCTCCCTCTGCCCCTTCCACTTGTGCTCCTCTATTTTTTTTTTTTAATACAAACTGCAATAAAGCAGGAGAAAAAATAAGAGCAAACATTTATAAAGTGTACACTAGGATGCCAGGTGCCCTCATTAGAGACCCCTTACCTCATCTGCTCCCTCTGACAACCCTGTGAATGCAGTATTATCCTCATTTCACAATAAGGAAACTGAGTCAAGAGAGCAGCTTAAATATGAAGACAAAAAGACTATTGTGAATTTTTTTTTAAGCAAATCTAGCGTTTCAATCTAAAAATGTTTACACTTGTGTTGTACCTTGGCTTCCTGAGATGGCTGAAACATTTTTCATTGTGTTCAGTGCTGCGATTAGACTGCAGTTCCCTTGCAGGCAGACAAGAACTTCTATGCTTTTGAACATGGACAGACCAGCAAAGGCACACTGAACAGACTTGTTTTTCAGTAAGTGTGAAAACCAGAATGACTCTTAATAAGGTTGAAAGTGTAAGAACAGTTCTCATTCAAAATAACATACACCAAAAGAATATGAAAATATGCATTTATTACCAACAAAGTAGCATTTCCCACAGCGATTTTTCCCCCCAGTGATACACACACACACACACACACACACAGACACACACTATAGCAGGACAAAATTACATTTTACACATACTAAAGATTCATACTCCAAAGAAAAGAAGCATATGTCCAAAAGACAATCAGAAAGCAGCAAAAAATCTTTTACTTTGAACACTAAAAATCTGTGAATAGAGACTCTCTCCTTAGGCAAATCAATGAAGATTTTCTCTTTAGATATTTTACTCATCAACTCAGACTTTTACTTGGCGTTTTTACAATTTGTATGTAATTAGAAATCAACCTCTGCAGAAAATATATGAAGTTTTAAGTGGCTGAGAATATCATGTGTTAGACTTATTTTCTTAAAATGATACATAATTTTTCCTTTACAGCTCAAAATCCAATGTAAAACTAAGTATTTGTCCAGTAGAGAAATATAAAATGCTTATAGACAAGGTATGGAGTAATTACTGGCATATGCAAACTGAAATGTACTTGACCTTTTTTTTTTTTTTTTCCAAACACGCCTCATCTTCAAGCCCTTGTTTCACACTGATAATCATTTTACAGAAATAAGATGACTGGCACTGACTCAGACAATAAACAAATGACAGTAAGCATATTAATAAAGATATTTTGGTGGAAATCAAAGTATTAAACAACAAACATTTGGTAACAACATCCTTTTACTACAGGTTACCAAGTTTTGCAATGTTTACGTGAGTTGTTACACTCGTAAAAATGTTATTTTAAAATAGTTTCATAATACATGCATTAGGCTAAGAGGAAATGGCTCTTTTAAATTTTTTTCAAGAAAAAAATACCTTTTTAAAGAGAAAATGTCCAAGTAAAGTATATAGACTTATGGTTCATTACTTTTTGACCTATTAAGAATATAAATCTCCATGGCTATTTATGAATCTATGAAAGCCAAAGTGAATTCTTCAATTTACTCAAGCTACCAAGTCAAAAAAATAATAATTTTGTCATTTCTGGCACAGATCCAATTTGCTGTTCAGAGACATGTTCTTGGATTAGTCCACTATCTCCCAAGCTTTATTTTTTAAAAGAATAGAATTCGTTTTGGCAATGTTAATTAGTATTACCTCAGAGATAAACAAATGATTCTCCCATCTAATTCTTTCCTGCTCAAACAGTTTAAACTAGATTTTTTAAGACAATGGGGTAGGATCAACACCGTAAGGAAGGACCTAAAGGCTTAGGTTCTAGAAACATGTTTTAAAACAAATCAATGCTTCCCTCACTCTTGACATAACACTGAGAAATTTCAAATATAAACTGTAGAAACCAGTATATGAAATCTTAAGAAAAAATCTTACTAAAAATAATTATAAAAATGCTTTTAGAAATTGAAGATGTAAAATACACTTGACTTTAAATAAAAAAACAACAACCAAAAAAAAACCCAAAACAAACCCCACACATGCTTTACAGGGTTATTCTTTAAAAACCCTTATCACTTGATTTCTTTTCTGTCAATCTTTTGGTTGCTCCTTGCATCATCTAGTGGCCACCTTGTGGCATCATTTCAAAGACGTTCCTCTACCATTTTTGAAGCCCAGCATGTTTTCCCCTAGAGATCTCAATACAATTACAGTGGCAAGTTTTGTAAAATCTTTTCAAAGGCCCATAAAATCCCATTTCCTAGTGGAGAGAAGGCAATCCTTTTTAATAGGAAGAAATGAATAGATCTGTCATAAATTATTATTACACATTAGTCTAGACATTTCCATATCAATTTTTAAAAAATTAAATATAACACTGGGAGGAAACTATGACTTGAGCTGTAGAGTCCGCTTTAGACTCAGAGTAATTAAAGTTCCTCTGGAATTAAAGCTCAGAATTACCAGGTCAAGCACACTTCCTGTGACGGGTAACCCCTTCCCCGGTACCTGTGATGTGAACGGTAAGTACCTTTTGCCATGGGAACCCACTGACTCGTGGTCAGAGGGCCCAGGACTTAGGAGAAATTAAGTCTTCAGTTTCTGTTGAACCTATCAGATGGGGTTCCAGGGAAAGGCGTTACTACGGTGTCAGTTCATCCACCCTTTGCATTTAACAGCGGGTTTCCAAAAATGACCCATCTCTTAGTCTTAACGAATCTCCTTTTATTCAGGTGAGCCATACTTATAAACAGGATTTAACCCAAAAAACTCCGAAGTTCTTGCCCTTCCCTTTTATTGAGAAGGTTGGGTGAATGTGATCCTGCGCCGCCGCCTTTGGAAAGCCCTTAAATTCCATCTGTTAGGTTCCAGCATGTGAGGGCCGTTGTAGACAAACAGTACGGTCATCTTGTCAGAGTAAGGGAGGTTTTGCAGGAGCTGTAAGTGTGAAAACAGGTGCTCCTGTAATGCCGTACATGAAGAAGCACAGTTCGCCATCCTTACACGTGTCGAGTCAAATGCTACTCCTAACACTAATGACACACTTAGGAGGCTGGCAATTCAACACACACACAGCCCACCACAGTGATCCTTACTTGAACTGCCACGCCTGACGCCTGGCCTAAAGGATCATCAGCCAGGACCTGGTCAGCATTCCCAGGCCAAATAAGATCCTACAATTTCCTAGGCTGACCCTGGAAGTATGTCCTTCAGAATTTTCTGAGGATTCATACTTTAAGTCATGTATCCACAAACAGTTTGTGAGCAACTCGAAGGGTCTGTGAAAGACTGGCAGCCTGCAAGGTGTGGGCCAGAGGGAGGGCTTCGAGGCCAGGGTGTTTGGTAAACACTAGAGTATTAACAGATCTGGCTCTTCCAGAGGGTCTCTGCTGGACAAAGAAGACAGATGATACCATTCAATTAAAATGTGCATTTGAGAGGGGCTCTCGAATGAAATTTTTCATGCCTACTTGGTTTAAAAAAATCTGATAATATTAATAAACATGTCTTTGAGTATAATGGTCTTACACAGTAGCCACAGCGTAAGATGTCACAAAAGAAAATTTCCTGCTGTAATGGTTCTAGCTCTAGAATGGAAAATTCTCTGTAAGGATAATTCTGTTTTTATCCAAGTTAATTTGAGGAGAGGTCAGAGTAACTTAAGAGTTCTGCGCCTGGGCAGTGCTGTCCAAGACAAATGAGCAGCACCGGACCCCTAGGGTTTGTGTTCTCCTGCCTCTTGTAAAAAGTGCTAAAAGAGGAACTTCTCTAAAGGAAGAGTTAAGTGCCAAAAGCAGGGAGGAAATCTTGGTTCCAGAATATAATTCTATGCCTCTTACATTTCTTCTTCCAATAATAAGGTTTCTGATTGAGTATGGCACTGGAACTTGTCCCCTTTATATAAACAACACTGTAATCTTGTTAGTTCCTTTTTTGGGAGTGTTTCTGCGCACACTGATCTATCGGGCCATAGTCTGCTCCATGATGAGGCCACAGGGGGCTTCTGAGTACAATGAGCACTCGTAGATGACTTATTACCTACCTTTGGTGTAATAAAGAAGTACTGAGATGTATTTTCTTTACAAGCAGTATTTACAACCATTTCAAACACCCTCCGCTCATTGATTGGGTCCATTCCCTAAACAATGACAATCACAATGAATACATTTAAGTCGGTTATAAGCTCCAAGAAAGCCCAAGTAAAAGGAAAAGCACCACACCTGATTGATTTCATCAACGACTCTGAACGGACATCGATTAAGCTCCTGCAGAGCCATCAGGTACAACATGGTGGAGACGCTTCTCTCGCCGCCGCTCTGATGGTGCGGCGTCAGCTCGTGCAGCTGCGTGCTGCTGCGAAACTTGACGCGGATTCGAATTCCGTATTTATCGTAGTCTTCCTGTAAAACAGTACAGCGCTGACAGGTTACGGTTTGCTCCAGCAATTTCCTACTGCTATTTGAAAATAGACTGAATAAATCAATGATAAGAAGAAAACAGTTTAAATTTAGTGAAAGGAGTTTTGTCTGAATAGATCCTTGAAGATCGCTCAAGGCTTGTGGGTAACAACTCGTTCTTTGGTACTTCATTGAGTTTAATTGTGAGAGAGTTGGTTGAAGTACCTGCTTTATACAGTAACTGAGGCTGGAAGGTGCTAACACTCTTTCAAGTGCTGCGGCCCAGGGCCTGGCACGTGGGCAGTTCACTATAAATGATACTTGTTACTACACTCTGTCCCTAAACTGTAAGAGCCCCCAGGACTGTAGACGACGTCGCTGGGGCAGAATCTCCCGTCTCACCAGAACTGGCAAGTGAGATAATGTTGGCCACTCATCAGCCAGGGGAAGCAGTGGTGGGGCAAGGTTCCTGAGGCACTACCCTGCTCTCTACCCACACACGTATCGTGCATGCAGAATTTCATACAAGCTAAAATAAAAAGATGTTAAGCTGTGAAGGAAAAGGATCTTTTATTGTCTTCATTTCTTTCCTAAGGGAAAAGAAAACTTAGTGGGGAAATTTTTTGACATACACAAAACTAGAGAGAACGCTAAAATAAGCTCAATGTATTACCAACCAGCCTCAACTACGAGCAACACAGGACTATTCCTGTTTCAGCTCTCGCTCTACCCTCTCATCTTCTTCAGTGACTTTAAAGCAAATCCCAGGTTCGTCACTTTACACATTTCTGAATGGAAATTATTTTACCTACCATTTGCAATGCATTAACTTACAGCTCAAGGAATTACTAACAAATTTCCAAATATTTTCATTCCTGAGTACTCTTAAGATCTTGATTAAAAAAGGAAACCACTGATACTGTATTTCAGTCACGTTTGCCAATCTCTTTAGAACTCTTCTGCTGTGGACAGTGGTAGATTTATCAAGCAAATCATTTACAGCTGAATAATCATTACCTATCTAGAGATAGTTTTAGTAAAGCATTAGTGACTTGTCTCAAATGTCACCCCCACCCCCCCCAAAAAAGTGATGGGCTCCTAGAGGTGGTGTTTTCCTTCCTCCGGACAATTTTTTAGTAAGCATAGTTTTCACAGGTATAACTCAAAGAATAAGCAATTGGCCCATACTTTTAGCATCTAATTAACATTACTTGCCAGGAAACATTTCAAATGCAGTATTACCTCGTTTTCTGTATGTAGATCAACTTCACCAGCACACTGCATGGAACTGAAAAAATTGCTGAATTTTTCATTAATTTTTTCTACAAGCTCCTTTAAAGGATTAAGCCACCTTTCTTTTACCTGCAAATCAATTCAATATAAAAGCACAATTTAAAGGCTTACTACATTGACAGAAGATTGCCCACAAAACCACTTCAGTACCAATCTAGTCATGACTACACACACACTGCATCTGTTCTAAGCTTGTTGTTTCAGGTTGCATTATTCCACATTCCCATATGATACACGACAAGCATGTGATAGAAAGAAAAGGTAAAGGTTAAATAATTACCTGTGAAATGCTTTCCCTGTATTTCTCCAGTTCAACTTTCTTTATCTTTAGTTCCTCAGTTAATTGCTCTATTTCTTCTTCTCTTTTTGTGTATTCTTCAACGACCTGGCAGGGAAAAAAGTTATTTAAGATAAATCTACCAAAGGATAACATCACGGGAAATTCTGCATCAATTAAAGCACTAACAGAAAATGCCAATTGTGTTGCATTGTTTGTATGCCATTAATTTATGTTCTTCTACTGAACGGGTTTTTTATCCTTGAAAAAATACTGCAGTATTTCAGGTTAGCCCAGCGATTCTTTTTATAAAGGAAAGGCACAGAACAGTGTGTTCCTTAGGAAGAGTCTATTTAAAATTCTAATAGATTCAGAATCTGGCATTTAAAGCACATTGTTCCTGCTGTCTAACTTATTATTACCAAGAGCTCTAGTACAGAGTGGGAGGCGAGTACTGGAGAGAAGGGTGTGCGCGTGCGCAGTGTGCATGGGGAGGGGGTGGCTGTGCTTGAGGCAGGCAGTAAGAAAAGAGGCCTACTGTAGGATTCAGTCCCGTGAAACAAGAGGCTCTTGATCTTTCTTCAGTTAACAAAGCATCAATTTCATCCAATGTGTTTGGAAGATCCTGGAAAGCCTAAAGAAGAAAAAAATGGTTTGTAATTACAAATAGTCTAGCAAAAGCAGTTTAATTTGAACAGTTAAATATTCTGCTGAGTAAATACTACGTGTTCAACAGCATGCTAGCACACAAGGAATCAAAGAAATTAAACAGGGTTTTTGGTTTTTTTTTTGCCTTCAAAAAGCTTACACTTAGTAACACTGGAAAACACCTTAAGACTGAGTATTGGTGTTGAGTATTAAAGTAAGCAGTTCTACCCTACAGGCTATGGGACTTACAGAAGGGAAATACCAATTCATGCTAGAGGAGCTACAGAGTTAAGAGAATTGAGAAGCCTCACTTTCCCAGAAGTCTCTGGGCCTTCAAGCAAGGAGCGGAGGGAAAGCAAGGCAGAGGGGAAACAGGAGCTTGGAAAAAAGAAAGCGCTGCATACCATGGGGGGTGAGGAGTTGTGTCCATTTGGAATGGTGGGTACTTGCTGAATTGGTAGAATGGGTCCAGAATATGTGGGGCATTGAAAGAGAGCAAGAAGTTAGAACTTTATACTGTACTTAAGAATGACAAAAGCATCTTAAGAATCCAATTACTTTGACAGAATTTCGCCGTAGCACAGCTGCCCCTCAAACAACAGGGTTAGGGGGACTGAGCCCCACTGTATAGTCAAAAATACATGTATAACTAACTTTTGACTCCCCAAAAACATAGCTACTGATAGCTACTGCTGACTGGAAGCCTTCCCGAGAACATCAGCAGTGAGCTAACATGTGTTTTGTATGTTACGTATTTTATATACCGTACTCATACAGTAAGCTAGAGAAAAGGAAATGTTACCAAGGAAAACACAGAAGAAAATATACTGATAGTACTGTATTTGTTGAAAAAAAATTCACAGTGCAGTTCAAACCCGTGTTGTTCGAGGGTCAGCTGTACTACCTTCTGAGTCCAGGTCCTAGGACCAAGTCAGAACAGACTTCTTTTTATCTGGGAGGAAAGCAGGACACGGATTTGCCGGCACAACCTGCATAGTTAATACAACACGAGGTACAAAATCAATCTTGAAACTCTGAAAAAGATCCTGAAATATGACATGAATCTAATATTTTAATCGTCGTCTTCCATCTGTTCAGAAAGCAGTTCAACTTCTACAGGCTCTCAGATACGAAGCGTCCGTTGTTCATCTGACTTGCCCACTGAGCTCACCCTGTGCTCGAACATCCTCTCGGCATCTTCAGTGAATCCCTAATACGCATCTTCCGTTGAAGATGGTCCAAGAGAAATCTTCGTGTCACCTACCCTCCCCACCACTTTGAGCCAATGTATTTCTCCTTCAATCTTCTTCGTCTCAGTCAATGGCAGAACACAGGGGCTGGTTCTCTCTTTCACCCTTTCCCTCTAATCTGTTAGCCAGTCCTGCTGACGGTCTTAAAAAGATCCTCATATTGGCAAACTTCCCCCTGATCCAGGCCCCTCATCTCTCCAGCCTGGTCCAAAGCGATCATCTTCTCAAGGGTCTCCTTGCTTTCATTCTTACGTCCCTGCCGGATTCCCCACCTGGCAGTCAGAGCGTTCTACACGCTCCAGCCAGTCCCATCACTCCTCTTGACAATCTTCCAGTGGGTTCTGTCTCCACATACAACCTACGCTCCTTCCACGAGACCCTACATGCTCTGATTTCCACCATCCTTCGTGCCTGGATGATCCTATCTGGGCCGGACTGAGTATTTATTTCTTCCTTCACGTGAAACATGCCATGTGTACTTCTGCCTCCGGGGCTCTGTATGCAGTGGTTAGCTCTGCCTGGAAAACTTTTCCTTCAAACTCTCACTTGACTAATTTCTTCTCTCCATTCAGGAATCTTCCGTAATAGTATCTTCTCGAAGGAGCCTTCCCTGACACTATCTTCTTACCACCTCTTGATAAGACGACATTGTCTGTTTTTTAATTTATCTGCCCCTCCCTCCAGACTAGAATATAAACTTTAGTAGAGAAGTATCTGTCTTGTTCAGTGCCTGAACATTCATAATATATGATTTATCTTCTAATTTTGTTTTTAAAAACAATACAACTTATCAAGGATAGAACCATATTCTCTGAAAGAAAAAATATTATAGATATTGTACTATTACTGTAATTTTATGACAATTCCATGTAGTTGGGAGAAGTTCTAATATATTTTTAGAAATAAGAGCCACTTGATTTGTCTTATATATGTTCCTACTAAATCCCTACTATGTACCTAAAATAGAACCACTCTCTAGGGTAACTGTGTCTCATATAATAGAGTAAGATCTTTGAGGATTTGAAAATTTAATCCAAACTTCTTTTTCAGACATATCATTAGCTATTGAAAGAGATTAGACATTAACTACTGAAATAGGGAAATACACATTTTATTATCTATTGAAATTAAGATAAAACACTTCCTCTAAAAATTCATTTTCTAGTTTCTTCTTTTATTTTGACATTCAGAGGTGGTATGTTAGGCAAGGTATGATCCCGACTTGTCAGGTAACACTTAGGGTCATAGAGCCACATAATTAATGAGGCAGCATCTCCTTTTACTAACCAATGTCAGCACAGAAAATTAAAAGAAAGGAGGAAAGCCTCTTTTCTCCTTTTCTTAACAACAGATGTTACCCCCAAAGATCTGGGTCTCATCAAACCCTAAATAAACACCCTAATTTCCAGAAAGACATTTTCACTTTGCTTTTTTTAAAAAAAAAAAAAAAATATCACTTCTGTTTACCACTTCTTATACACCAATTGCCAATGCTAGGTTTCCATAAAAAAACTACACCCCACTTGACCCTACCTCTAAAAGGTAGGTTGGGGAAAAAAGCCTTTTATGGGAAGAATGAACATTCTGGAACTGATAACTGGGTAAGGGGCTGCCCATGCGTTAGTAGCGTTAGGACTAAGCCAGGACTGATGGATGCCCAAGTTTGAATACAGTAAAGAAAACCCATTAAACACAATTACTTCACATACATACTCAGTTTAAAAACAGGAAAATCCGCTATTTCTTACAGCATATTCTGTTTCTCACGGCCGTTACAACGCCTAGCACACTGAAGCTGACAGAGAACAGAGCAGCACGTGACCCTGCAGCCTTATACACTTGTGATACTTACTGTCTGGTATTCTTGAGGAACCGTCTGCTCTGCACCCAGGTTGCATACTTGCCTAGCTCTCTTCATCAGCTCCTTGCATTTCTGCAGTAATCTCTGTCGACTCTCATCCAGCTCAATGAAATGTTGCTATTTCAAGAAAAAAGTTTTGATAATTTGTAGGTTACCGTTATGTCAGAGGACTATGTCATTAAACCACATGAGAGGTGTACTTTGGGGACCCTGTGGATTCAGTCCCAGAGCACCTCAATAACCATCACCGTAAAGCATGTCTGATGAATGTTTTAGTTTCCTAGCTTGTGTGAAGGTTACATTTACTATACTGTAGTAAGTGTGCAATGGCATTATGTCTTAAAAATGCTAACCACCACATGAGCTTTCAGCAAAGCCACTCATGGATCACAGGTCACCATAACAGATATAATAATGGAATATTATACCAGATCTTAAGTAAAGTGAAGAGTAATGAGGTATGCCTGTACATCAACAACTGAATTTTAAGAAGCAAATCATCTAAAAGCCACACCTCAAAAATCATGACCAAGATTAGAAAGTTTAAATTTGAACTTACACTTTGAAATATTATCAGCACATCATGACATTAATCCTTAAGAGCTCTGAAATTTCTTTTTTTTTTTTTTTTAAAGATTTATTTGAGGGGGAGAGAAAGAGAGAGTGAGCACACACATACACACACACAGGAAGAAGGAGAAGCAGACTCCCCACTGAGATCCCTGGACCCCGGGGATCATGACCTGAGCTGGAGGCAGATGCTTATCCGACTGAGCCACCCAGGTGCCCCCTGAGCTTTGAAATTTAAATTTGCTTTTTTCTGAAAAGTTTAACTTAGCTATATATAATTATACTCTAATATGATTTGAGACACATAGTACATAGACTTCCTATCTGAAAACTGAGCACATGAATGTGAAGAGAACCTTTAAATAGTGTTTGGTAGTTGTCCTAGTGCCTTTCATGTAGTTATCATTTATTCATGGACCCATTCATTCCTTCACCAGATAATTACTGAGAATCCATTAAATGTCAGTATTTTATTATGCACTGAACACAGAAAGATGAAAAAGGAGAAAGACACACAAAATTATTATCATTAGAGAAACAGCTCTACTGTTCATTGAAAGCTATGTGCTGGGTGCTTCACACATGATTCCCTTACTGCTCACAGTACTGCACAATGATATTATTCCCCATTTTGCACGTTAAGAAAAGAATTGAAGCATCTCGTCCAAACTCACACACTTAGTTGCGGGCTGTCAGGATTCACATCCACGCCTGCTGCTAGAACTCATGCTCTTTTCCTTATAGAACCATGCCCCTCGGAGAGAGCTGGATAGAGAAAAGCAAAGCCAGAGGTGTGGGACAGGGGTCGGGGGTGGGGGAGGCAAACAGGAAAGAAGGCTGCAGTGGTCACAGAAGCTAGGACAGGGGAATGGTTTTCAAGAACAGGTAAGCAATGACTAAAGAGGAAGTAGCAGAATGCAGTCCCAGGACAGCTGATTACAAATGTAAAGGCAGGGAAGCCTCCTTAGAGGCTTAGTTAGGGAACATGAAATCTACCATAGTTGGAGGAGAAGGAAGATTGGAAAAAATCAGTGATAAAGGTAGACAAGAGCCTGATGGCAAGTTTCATGAGTGAGGAGGGCATCACGGAATGCCTTCTGGGGGCCAAGCTTGTTATAACCACTACCTTGTATGTTAATTAATCTAATCCTCATTACAATCTTTGAGAATGTATTATCTTTCTTACACATGGCTCAGCGATCTTAGGAAACTTGCTCAAGGTTACGAAAATACCAAGTGAACAGGTTCCTAAGAAAACAGGTCTAGCTTGCTCTTCCCACGAAACCTCCGACTTCAGTCTGCACAAAAAAAATACCAAAGGGGTGTGTGAGGGGAATGGTGAATACTATCAATCAGTACCGGTGCCCAGCCACATGGCAGATGTATTAAGATCTCTTCAGGCAGAGACCTGGACATGTATATTATCAACAGGTCCTCAGGTGATTTTGATGTATACAAGTTTCACAGCAAATGAGCTAACCCAAGACAAAAGTCAAAGGAATACGTCCTGGACTGAACTGTAGATACAAAGTCGGCCTGATCCGAATCACGTGCCAGGACAGTTCCCTGAACCTGAGACACATGAAGGAAAACGTTGAAGACTCCCTGCCACACCTGCTTTGCTCTCAGGGCCAATCACACTGAGGCAGCTGTCAATAAGGGCCAGAGAGAAACCACTCCCTTCTAGAGTCTTCCATTCCCGCTCCGTATTCTCTGGGCCTTGACAAAACAAAGCACCAAAATATTACAGCAAAGAAATACTGGAGGTGAACATGTGGGTCTCTGGACTTGGGAGGACAAAACCTCATCCAACAGTTTCCTTCCACTGAGTGGAATCAGAGATCTGATTAAGTATTTATCAGAGAAAACCATTCTTTACGTATATGTTTGTGACATAACTCTTCACAGGGTACCTGAGCAACCCCCCCCCCCCGTTGGCCCCCACCACAGATCTGAACCATAATTCTTGCTGAGTTTTTCTGCTTGCGGGGGTGGGGGAGTAGGTAAAGAGCAGGAAGAAGAGAAGCAAACCATGATCCAAGATAATGTTGTAAAGTCAGACTAATGAAAAAGGCTTTATTAACAATTCTCCTTAGAGTCTAGGCTTTAAACAGGTAATGGACAACAGAAACTTTTCATCCGTGGGAGACCTAAGGGGAGAAAAAGGCAAATTTGCAAACTATGCCCCACCAACATCTCAGAAAGGACTACTCTGTGGGTACATATTCTGAAAGAATAAGTATCATCTTTTCTTGGAAATTCTGAGAAAGTTCAATGGTCCTGAAAGGTGTATAATGACATTGAACGAGGAAAACCTTCTCTAAGAGGGCCCTCTAGTGGAACAAATTGGAATTCGTCACAGATTTTCTTACTAAATACAAAAAGCATACTACACCTAAAATTTATAATAAAGTATTCTATTTAACAGTTTATTGAGTCAAAGTGAAAATGATATTCTGTATGAAAGGAATGTGAGCATTAACTTTTACTAAAACACTAGTTGTAAATACAAACAGTATTTTAATTTTCCTTTGATATAAATAAGCCAAATAAGCCTCAAATTTCATACCAATTCAAATGTTAACTGTAAGTTTTACTATATATCATGCAGAATACATATTTTAGAAATATGAAAAGTAATCTTTTAATATCAACTTTAAATTTTATGTCAAATTTGAAATTTAAAAAGACAGTGGTCTTGACTTACTAGTATACAAGATTACAAATTCTAATCATAAGCAATTAAGAAACGGCAATAATATGGTTTACCTGTTAAATGACCTCTTCTCCCCTCAAATCTATCTATCTTAAAAAATAAGTCTCCTGATATTGTGTTGTGGGACAGAGGTAAACAGGTAGTCCCAGAAGAGAACATTAGATGAAAGCAAGGGGTATCTGAATTTAGTGGGAGGACAAACACATTCAACAATTTCTAATTCTTATAATATTAATTCTGATGCAAACCTATACTTTTTAAGGAAACCCTGGTTTCATGCTAGGCAGTGCACTAAGCATCTTGATATATATTAAATGGAATTATCACAATACCCCTGCAAGGCAGATAGGTATTTTAATTCCTATGACTGAAAGTAAGAAACATGAAGTGGGGGTTAGGAAAGCAGTGCACGGCTTAAAACAAAAAACCCCCAAGCCTCAACCAAGTAACAGGTCTATCCCTCTGCATCCACCTTCATACGTAAACTGACACGCAGTCAGCTTACCAACTTGTCCTAAAGATACTCCAGACACAATGAACAAACACACGCACAACCGCCTTTCTTCTCAGAAGACGTTTTATAGGCCTGGAACCCTGTTGCCCTCTTGGCCTTCCAACAGTCTGAGGCCCTATCAAGCCCCATGGTGGTCAGTCATCCTTCAAGTTCCCTCATGGATACGACCCCTACTGAACATGTCAGTCTTCTTTTGTGAACGTGTTTTCATGGTCAGTGTCAAGGACAAAGTGGGAAGTGGTAGTAACGGTTCCTTAGTGCAACCTGCCAAGTGTTCAGAGGGACAAGTGTGGGGGGGGGAACAACCCCTTCTGTTCTCTTGTTTCAAAGGACACAGGACAGCAAGAGTAACAGTACAAGCATGTGACCGCAGCCAGAAAGGAAGAGTAAAAGAGTAAGAAAGTGAACGATGAGAGACGTGTGCTATACATTCCTTCACTCAGTCTTCATTACTCCAAAAGGGTGGTTAGGGGCCATGGTCAGTCAGCAACAAACACTTAATGAGCCTACAGTGCAGGAAATAAAAGAACCTTCCAAAAGGGATGTATAAAACAATTTTCAGATCAACTCGTGGAAAAGAGAGAATGGTACAAAATATCTGCCGAGGAGACGCACGATACAGCCGGGCAGCACCGGGTCAGAGCAGGATGGGAAACCTGACGCGGGCTGTGCGCGCGCGTGTGTCTGTGAGGGGTCGAGAGGCTGAGAACGGAGCGGCTATTTCCAGGTACCAAATCTAAAGGGACAAGCAGTAACCACAGGTTATTTCTTTGGGCAGTGTAATGTGGCGTCTTCATAAAAAATTAGTGACTGAAAACAAATCCTTCTCCCGAGAAACTTTGCTACTCTCCGTCATCGTCTACTCTGCTCAAAGGATCAATATTCCTGCTGCCACTCACAAGTGCGTCCCAGGACAGTAAAATCTGTCCGCTGACACCAGGTCTTGGTCCATCCACGTGAACACAGGCTGCTAAGAGCAGCTCCATTCCAGAGTGGGCTGAAGGTGGGAGATTTACTCCAAAGCCATCACAATTTCATGATACTTCTGTAAACGGGACAACAACCTACAGTTCTCTTTAGCTCATTAACGCTTAATGAGTCATCAAACTTGGTCTTTTTCAAAGTTCTTCTAATTCTACTTCATTTTCAAATAAGCTTGTCAATTTCTAAAAGCCCTGCTGGGAATTTTATTGACTCTATATGAGAGTTCTGATATTTAAACAAATCCTGGACCTTTGATCCATGAACACAATCTCTCCATTTATGTAAGTCTTATTTTAATTTCAGCAAGACTGTAGTTTTCAGCATACAGGTCTTATAAATATATCCCTAAGCATTTCATATTTTTGATGATTTTGTGCTTTTTGTGTTCCATTTAATTTTCCTCAAACCAAGAATTTTTTTTTCCTTCAAAAAGCTTTTAGCTTTTTTAGTTCTTCCATTTACGTCTATGGCCCATTTATATATGGTAGGAGGGTAAGGGTTGTGGCTCATCTTTTGTACACAATTACTCAATTGCTCCAGCACTATTTGTTAGACTATTCTTACTCCACTGAATTGCCTCAGTTATCTGTGCCAAAAAACAATCGACTATATATGTGTGAATCTATTTCTGGTTTCCCTGTTCGGTCCCACTTAGCCATATACGTCTATTTTTACACCAATACAATGATGTCTTCATTACTGCAGCTTTATAATAAGCCTTAAAATTAGGAAGGGTGAGTCATCAAACTTGGTCTTTTTCAAAGTTCTTCTAATTCTACTTCATTTTCAAATAAGCTTGTCAATTTCTAAAAGCCCTGCTGGGAATTTTATTGAATCTATATGAGAGTTCTGATATTTAAACAAATCCTGGACCTTTGATCCATGAACACAATCTCTCCATTTATGTAAGTCTTATTTTAATTTCAGCAAGACTGTAGTTTTCAGCATACAGGTCTTATAAATATATCCCTAAGCATTTCATATTTTTGATGGTATTGCACACAGTAGTTTTGTTTTTGTTTTTAGTAGATTCCACACTGAGTGGGCAGCCAAAGCAGGGCTTGCATTCAAGACCCAAGTTAAAGGGCACCTTAAGAGTCCGTTAAGTGTCTGCCTTAGGCTAGGCTCATGATTTGGGGTCCTGGGATCCAGCCCCACATGGGCTGCAAGCTCAGCAGGAAGCCTGCATTCTCCCTCTCCTTGTGCACACGTTCTAATAAATAACTAAAA
Source organism: Mellivora capensis (assembly GCA_004024625.1). Taxonomy (NCBI): domain Eukaryota; kingdom Metazoa; phylum Chordata; class Mammalia; order Carnivora; family Mustelidae; genus Mellivora; species Mellivora capensis. The sequence goes on along the minus strand of PISX010003387.1, from coordinate 66,025 downwards.
TCTTAACAAAAAAATAAAAAAAAGACCCCAAGCTAAGACTGAGCTGAGATGCTGAGATCAAGAGTCAGATGCTTAACCAATCAAGCCAGCCAGGTGCCCCAGAGTACTCTTCAACTTTGATTTCCAATTGTTTATTGCTAGGAGATGGAGCCACATCGGATTCTGAACATCTATACTGACTTGTATCCTACAACCTTGCTAAATGCACTGATAGCACTGATTTCTTAAGATTTTCCACAGACAAGTCTGTCTGAAATAGACAAGTTTTTCGTTTTTGGTTTTTTTTTTTTTCCTTAGTGCACTGGCTAGATCTCCGGTGCAATGTGGAACAGAACTGAGTAGTGAGCATTTTCCTTGTTTTCAGTCATTAGGGGAAAGCTTCATTCCTTCATCAATGAGTACACTATGAGCTAGTGGTTTTGGATAATTTCCTTCTATTCCTAGATACACAAAGCTTTTATCCTAAAAGGATGCTAGACTTTGGCAAATACTTTCTCTGTATATACTAAGACAATCATCTGGTTCTTTTGTAGTTGTTCACATGCTGGATTACACTGATGAATCATCAAATGTTAGATCAACCTTGTACTTCTGGGATAAACTCACTTGGTTAGTTGGATTTTACTGTTTATAAACTGTTGGATTACTAACTTTTTTTCCCCCAAGATTTTATTTTTAAATCTTTAAATCAATGTGGGGCTCAATCCCAGGACCCTGGGATCATGACCTGAGCTGAAGGCAGATGCTTAACCAGCTGAGCCACCCAGGAGTCCCTCATTTGCTAACTTTTTAAATCAATTTTTGCAGCTATGGTTCATGAGAGACACTGGTCTATAGTTTAGTCTGGTTTTGATACTGAAGAATGCTAGCCTCATAGAATCTGTCATGAAGTACCCCCCAACCCCCCTTCACCTTTTGAAGACTCTCAGGTAGAACTGTTAGTCTTCCTTCTCCTTGGAATTCACCAATGAAGCCTCAAGGCTGGAGTTTTCCTTGTGGGAAGGTTTCTAAGTGCAAATTTAATTTCTTTAGTAAATATAGGGCTATTCTAATTAGCTCTTCCTTCAGGGACTTTTGGGGCTTGTAAAGAGTTTGCCCATTTCTTCTAAATTGTCAAATTTACGGCCTGAAAGTTGTTTACCATTCCCCTAATACCTTTTTAGTGTTTGTGAGCTCTGTAGTGCTGTGCTCTGTTTCCTACTGGCTTCCTATTCCAACACTGTGGCCTGGAAACTCTCTGGGCAGTAAGCTAAGGCCATCACAGGGATCATCTTGCCCTGTTTTCCCTTCCCTCAAAAATCACTGTCCTGTGCTTCCTGGCATTTTTAAATTTTTGATTATGGAAAATTTCAAACATACATGAAAGCAGAGAGAGCAGTCTAGTAAACCTTCAGGTACCTATCATCCAGCTTCAACAATTCTAAACTCAAGACTAAGACAGTGTCATATATACTCCATCTAGATTCCCTTCTTCCCTGGAGGATTTTGAAGACATTCCAGACATTGTATTTTCTTCATAAATACTAAAACAATTTTTTTTGACTTAAAAAAAATCCATAACCACATTATCAAACCTAAAAATGTTGTCAATGAATTCTATTATTGAGTCAGTTTTCAAACTTCCATTTCTTAGAAAAAAAAATTTTTTTTAAACAATTGTTTTGTTCAAATTGGGATCTAAATTATGTCCATTCATTTTATTTGGTTAGTATATTTTTAAAGATCTTTTAAAACCTTAATTAGGTTCTCTCTCCCCTTTTTCCTTTTCTTAGATATTGCACTATCCAATACAGCAGGCACAAATCATACATGGCCATTAAGTACTTAAAACACAGCTAGTATCACCGAGAAACTACATTTTAGTTTAATTTAAATTAATTTAAAAATAAAAACCAATACTCCAGCTATCAGAAAATGTTTAGTTAGAACAACTTGGGCGCATGAATTTACTTTTTCAAGTGTAAGTTTTACAAAATCAAAATAGATTCAAATATTTCTGATGACAATTTATCATCTAAATTGAGATCTAATTATAAACTAGAGTATTCTCAAGACTTGAAACTGGTAGTTTTAGAGCAGTGGTTCTGAAATGGGAGAACCACTTGTCCCCCAGGGTACCTCTGGCAGTCTCGTCACAGCTGGAGTGGGGAGGGGCAGACTGGCTGGCATCTAGCAAGTAAAGGCCAGAGACACTGTGTTTACACATTCTCCAATGCACAGTACAGCCCCCACACTAAGACTTCTCCAGTGGACAATGTCGGCAGTGCTGATGGTGACTCACCCTGGGCCAGAACTTTAATCAGACTGAAATAATTTCATGTTATGTCTTTCTGAGGGTATGCATAGAAATATGTGTGTGTGTGTGTGTGTGTGATTGTAGCAACTAATAAGATCCCGATTCACTGGCAGCTGCAAAGTGCTGACAGTCTATTACTGTAATTCCCGCTGCATTTATTATCTGAAATGGTTCTGTAAAGAGGAACTTCTCTTACTTATCCTAGGTAATACATGACCCAGGAAATTCTGGATAAATGCTAGATTCTTTCCTTGCCATTTTTCAAAATAATGAGCTGCTTCTCCAATATCCTCCAAAGGGGACCAATATTACTATTTTTTTAAAGTATCACTGTGATTTCATAAATATAGATCCTTTTGATATTTTGGGTTTCTGTGATTAAAAAAAAATCCATTGGGCTCTACATCCTCTTGTTTAAACCTTTCTCAGTCTCTTTCTTAAAGATGTATCTCTCACATTCTGCACCATACTGGAACTTGGAAATGGTCTTTTTTTAAAAGATGAGTTACATCCTTGTACACTTCATGACAAGACTGATGTTTGGCCTTAGTTCTGTCATTTCATGTCATATTTACTTTTGGGGCATATATGTATATAAATAAAATATCTAATCTCTAGTGATATGATGTGTTTTATCTCCCTCTTTCTTTGTATATATTTTGGTATTTAGGAAAGTTTGCACAAATACCTTATATAATGTCCTTTGTCCTTTATATCTTTTTTATAATATTGTCTGTTGGTTCCCACTACAAACAGTATTGAGATTCTTCCTTATTTCTGTCTCCCAAAGCACCCACTTTGAAGTAATATCATTTTATTTCTTGATGATACCGATGGGACAATCAGGGACTATATTCTGTTTCACTTCAATTGTCTCTCTTCCCCCGTTTCCAGTGCTGTGTGTCAGCTATGCTCTCAGCCTTAAAGCCATGTAAGACCAATTTTACTGTCTCCTTCGTCTACTGCATGGTTCTGGCTCTCAGTAAGCAGTGTGCTTCTGCAATGTAGTTTACTTTGGTTGGAGGGTTCCCAGGGCCTGGACCGCCACGGCACCACCTGACCTTTCTAGGGCCTACAGTCACCTCCAGTTTCAGCTGCTCTCAAACTGATCTGCAGAGCTTTCCATAGCTAGTGGGGCCTCCTTCGTTTAGAGAGGAGAACCTGTTGGTGACCTCATTTTTGGGTTCTCTGAACTCTCCCCCTATTTACCACATCCCTTATTCTTACCCACTGATATTCTGGTGTTCATACATGTTGTGTAACAAAGAATTAGGCTTTTGCCCCTGGTGTTCGGGAAGAGACTCAAATCCTAGGAATTTTCTGAGTGATGGGTTACTCAGGAGTCTACTCCTTGGATCATGGCTATGTTCAAGCTTAGGCGATGACTCAAGAAAGGGATAGACAATGCCAGAAAGATAAATCATGTGATCAGAGGGGTGGGCGTTAAGTCATAGGATTATCTTGACTTACTGCTGGAGCCTGCAGGGCAGGCTTCTGGGGGACTAACGCTGGGTGGCTAGGGGGAGAGTAAACTGCAGTACACCAAGAGGGGTACTTTGAAACTCAGTTTTGTTGTCTATGTTGTTCATGGGTTTGTGGCTCTTATCCTAGTTGCTCTTCTGTTTTTGGGAAAGGATTTGGAAGACTCAAAACTACACCACTGCCACTCGCACTCTGCCGTCAGTTCTTTGTTGGCCTTTTTGTTAACTTTAGTGCATCACGGTTCACCCCCTGCACGTTATCTTCATATTTATCATTTCATGCATCGATATTACCAGAAGATTAAATCACCAAAACCGTACACTAAAGTCACTCTTGGTGATGACTGTAACTCATCGGCACCGTATTTTACGGGCTGAACAAACTGCAGTAAAGGCCACCAGCTGCTACCCGCTGACAGGGGGACTATAATTTATACGGGTTATGAGAACACACAGGAGACTCTGCCTGTCTAGTGACTCCGTACGATACCCTACACCGTACCTCCCCCAGTCAAATAACATAAAATGCATAGTACAGTGTTTCAAATAATGCTTCCTCATCCGCAAAATGCATTAAATTTGTAAACTAAAGAGCATGTAACAAAATGCATATCCCAAGTGATGACACAGGAATCCCATCATAAAAAAAAATAAAAGCAAAACTGTACCTCTGTGAGACGGAGTTGTGATGAAGCAGCCATGTAATCAGATTCTAGTTTGTTCTTCTCAGAGATCACTGTAGTATTTTGAAGAATTAAATCAACTTTTTGTATATGCAAAGAAGTACAAATCTAGGAACAAAAATCCCCAAAAGTTTAATTTGTTTGACAACTAAGAAAAAAAAAGTTTTTAAAAATGTATAAATCATGACAAAGAGAACATTTTTCTAATACAACTGATAGCTCAAATCGTTCTTTTTACAATTATTTCTGACAAGAGAATTTTTCGATGTTTTTCCGTATGTTTAAATGAATCATCTGGAACATAATAACTTAGCTTAATGAGTGCTTTTAACCCATTTACTGACCTAAAATGAAAAATGTCGAAGTTAAAAATTATAGTAAAATCTTAGTAAAAGCTTTTTTCAATCTAACTTATCTACCTGCTATAAAAAAGTGACTAAAATTAAGAAAATGCCTTACCTTTACAAAGTTTGTTAATTCAGTAACAAGTTTTGCTTTTTGAACATTTATTTCTCTGATTTTGGTACTTGCTTTTCGCTCTTCCTCCTCAAGGTTGCAAATATCCTGTTCCATCAGCTTTAAACTGTATGAAACACATAATGATCGAGAAATCAGAGTTAATACAACATTTGAGCCCAAATCCTTAGGTCTCCTGCTGTTTGATGGGCTTTTTAAGCCATACTACTCAGGCAAAAACACTACTAGCTTATAGATTAAACAATCTTGTTATGTAACCACTCAGGATCGAAAAGTATTTGTTGAGATATTATGTACCCAGCACAGCTGAAGTAATGATGGTGGTAATGGTATAGGATGTGGTGTCAGGAAGATGGATTTGATCTCCTCTTTGCCACTAATGACCAATAAAACTAGACATGTCACTCTCTTTTAAAATTTATTTAACAGAGAGACAGAGAGCACAAGCAGGCAGAGGGAGAGGGAAAAGCAGGCTCTTGGCCAAGCAGGGAGCCTGATGCGGGGCTCAATCGCAAGACCCTGGAATTATGACCTGAGCCAAAGGTAGCTGCTTAACCAACTGAACCACCCAGGCGCCCCTAAACAAGTTACTCTTCTGAACTTTATCTATAAAGTGGAAAAAGTAATAGTACTTCCCCTACAGAGCTATGATGAAAATTTTATAAAGGTAAAATATGTAACACACTTAGTACAGTGCCTGGCCCTTAACTGATGAATATTAGTTACTAACCATCGTTGTGAATGTTGTTTACACACAGTCCCTTACCTAAAGTAGCTTAACTGGGGAGATCTGATTAAAAGATTAAAAATAGATAGCAAAAAGATAATACAACCCTAAAAATTAATACTACTTTGCTATTCAAGGTAAAGAAACTAAAGATAAGAAGTTCCCTGAGATCATGTGTAGTACGTGGTTAAGGAGTATGCAGTTAAGATGTGTCTGACACCAGTCCAAGTTCTTTTCCACCCCACCACGTTGCCTCCAGGGTAAAAGCAGGAACCCAGTTTGGAAACAGTAATACACAAGAATGAACAAGTTCAGCAGATGTTGTAGACAGGGGCCTGAACAGTTCATGAAAGAGAGTAGAGGAAGCCAGGGAGGTGAAGTGAAATGGGTCAAGTGAAAGACTGAAAAAAGTTGAAAGTCAATCTAAGGAAAGGAGTTTTGTAACTAGAGGTGATTAACTATAGGTATGAGAAGCAGGCTGGAAATGGGTATGAAAGGCCCTTTCACTACAAAAAACCACATTACTTATGAAGAGAGAGTTTAGTTTTAGACACTGAGTCCAGCAGAACAGTCAAAAAGGAAAGGTTAGGTGTCTTGCAGATGATGAAAGACAGGAATGAGGACAAAGGTGAAGTCTGAAAAGAGGCTTAGAGATGAAAACCATCTAGGCAGCCAGACTAAACAGTATCTTGCTTTAAGCAACAAAGGTACACTGTTGCATTTTCCCTAATTGTTAACGGACAACGGTTTAAAAAAACAACAAAAAAACATTAAAGAACAAATTCTCTTAATGCATTTCATGTATGATTCAATTTAGGAATGTGCTTAAGAACACATACTACAGGTGGCACCTGGGTGGCTCCGTGGGCTAAAGCCTCTGCCTTCAGCTCAGGTCATGATCCCAGGGTCCTGGGATCGAGCCCCGCATTGGGCTCTCTGCTCAGCAGGGAGCCCACTTCCTTTCCTCTCTCTCTGCCTACTTGTGATCTGTCAAATAAATAAATAAATAAAATCTTAAAAAAAAAACCAAAACCATACTACATGAGGTAAACAGATACCTTCGCTCAAGGTAATGAGCAGTCATTCATTATCAAAGATTGACTATGCCATTAATATCTAAATCTTGATTGTGGGGGGAAGGATAATCACAACAAAGTGTCAGGTCTGAGACAGACCATGGGAAAAACCTTTGAACTGGAAGCCATGTTCCCTTCCCCTAGAATGAACACCCTAGCAGTTTTTATCCCCTCTTCTATATCCCAGTTTCTACAAAACATCCAAATACAACAGAACGGATAAGGGGTTCCGAGAGTGCTGGGTACTCAGTAAGCCAGCCGTTTTCCTTCAGCTAAGATTTACACTATTCGCATCTCTGTAGAGAATTCTGTGGAATATGTTATCATTAAGGCAAAGGCAGACGTAATTCCAGTTGTAACAAGGGAAATTTCAGCTGAAGGAGTGGGATAAGCCCCTAGGTGGCCACTCTTCTTCTGTGAAAAATCAGCATCTCCTCCTCCTTCCCTTTTACTCTTTCAGAATCAGTGAGAAAACGCAAAGCCTAATGGTCTGGACTGATCGCTGCCTGTACCACCTTCTGTCCTCTCCCACCAATCCAAAGTCAACGGACCTATTATTCTGGATATAGGTCTGGGTCAGTCGTTCTCCCTGTGTGGTCCAGAGGCCTGTGGGGATCCCTGAAACCACTGCGGGGGAATCATGAACTACTCTCACTGGTGTAAGAAGACCTCAACTGCCCCACTGACTGTAGCGATGTTTGCAGTGACGGTATAAAAGCAGTGGGGAATAAAAATACACTAGTGCCCAGGGACACATCTAGGTAGAAGCACCAAAGTGCACTCAGCGGCATGAGCTGCTTCACTGCCGTGTACTCAAAAATTTCAGAAATGTCCAATTCAATTAATATTGTTGATGACAGTGAACATTAGCTATTAAGTCGTGAATCTTACATATTTTTATTTTTTACTTCAAGTATAACATATTAGTTGCAGATGTGCAACATAATGGTTTCATGTCTGTATATATCATGAAATGATCACCACAAAAATCTAGTTATCTGTTACCATATGTAGTCATAAAAGTTTTTTTCTGACAAAGAAAAACTACTCTCTGCAGCTTTCAAATATGCAATACAGTATTATTAACTAGTCACACGCCACACATTACCTTCCCGTGAGTCTTTATCTTATTCTGGCAGTCTGGACCTCTTGATCACCCTCACATATTTTACTCCTGTGCCAGGAGTTTTAGGATTTCTGGTCTTATATTAGTCTTTAAACCATTTGAGTTGATTTTTCTGCTTGGTGTAAGCTTGTGGTCCAGTTTCAATCCTTTGCATGGGGCTGTCTGGTTTTTCCAGCACCATTCATTGAAGAGACTATCCTTTCTTATCTCTTTTGTCATAAAGTAACTGACCATAGATCCATGGGTTTACTTCTGGGCTCTCTATTCTGTTCCATTGATCTATGTGTCTGTTTTTATGTCCATAACCGTTTTTGATTAATACAGTTTTGTGATACAGCTTGAAATCAGGGAGCACGATGGTTTAGCTTTTTCTTTCTCAAGATTGCTTTGGCTATTTGGTATCTTTTGTGGTCCCATAAATTTTTAGGATTCTTCTAATTCTGACAAATGCCACTGGAATTAGGAAATAGGAATTCCACTGAATCTATAGATTGCTTTGGGTAATGTGGATACTTGAACAATATTATGCAAATCCATGAGCACAGAAAATCTTTCCATTTATTTGTATCATTTAATTTCTTTCCTCAATGTGTTATGGTTCAGTATAAGGTCTTTCAAATCCTTGGTTAAATTTATTCTTAAGCATTTTCTTTTTGGTGTGATTTTATAAATGGGACTGTTTTCTTAATTCACCTTTGAGTCCGTTGTTAGTATATGAAAATGCAACAGATTTTTATATGCCGATTTCGTACCTTGCAACTTTACTGAATTTGTTGATTTGTTCTACAAGTTTCTTTGGGTGGAATATTTAAAGTTTTCTATGTAAAATAACGTCAGCCACAAAAAGCGCCGGTTTTACGTTTTTCCAATATAAATGCCTTTTATTTCTCTTTCTTGCCTAATTGCCCTGATCAGAAATCCTAATTTCTAATACTATGCTGAATAAAACTGGGGAGGATGGGCATCCTGGTACATATTTTAGCTTTTCACAGTTGAGTGTAATGTTAGCTGTGGATTTGTCACATATGGTCTTTATTATATTGAACTATGTTTCCTCTATGCCCACACTGTTGGGAGTGTTTATTAAAAAATGGATGTTGTAGTTTGTCAAATCCTTTTTCTGCATCTATTAAGATGATAGTTGTTTTTTTTTTTTTGCTTTCTCTTTTATTCAGACATATCCATAGCACTTACAGCATCTGTACATAGAAAATTTGTACCTACACAACATTCTGACATTAACTACTATTCCATCATTCTCTGAAAAGGGAGAGGGGCTCGGGAAGGGCCTACTGAGTCTACTAGACTATCTTCATGGCAACACTGTACCCTGAACATGACAGTGCTTATGTCCTGTGATACTTGGAAACAGGTCTAGAACCACAGGTTACTAATACTGTTAGTGCCTTTCTGACTGACTGGAGACCATGTTTCATAGCTAAGCTTAATATTTGGCAATACACTTCTTCCCATCAAAAAACCCCAGGAAAAGCCAACACTGTCATCTCTCACTGGCTGATGTTTAACATACATTTGTAACACTAGGCAGCATTTTCCCTGCTAATACTAATCCCAGGAACTCGAACATTCGATACGGCTTCTTGTGAGACTACTAAGACTTATCCTAGCTTCAGATCCTCTGAGCAACTCTTCATGGTCAACCCCTTCCTCCCTTGAGGTCAGAGGAGGCACATGTCCTACCGTGGCTGCAGCTTAGAAGAGCAGGCCTAACTGCCAGTCCCAGGCTGACTCCTGCTATTGTGGAGACTGGTGTTGCTGGGGATGGGACCCAGGGAAAAGTACCCTGTTGGGGTGGCAATGCAGCAGAGAGGATAAGCTGTTTCAGGGTTGCTCCATGGAAACCCTTCAAGCCTGTAAACACTGCTCAGGAGTTGGGTCAGCTGAGCCTGTGATGGGTACTGAACTAGGGCAAGCTGGGAAGTCCGCTGCTGGCGCGTGACGGACAACGTCTGCGCCCGCTGCTCTCAGAAGCAGAAGTAGGGCAGCCACCGCCCGTCCCGTAAGCATAGTGCAAAGCACCACGACCATCCCACAAGCTACGGGAGGAGGGACTCATGTACTCACTAACCATAAGCTGACCTTGAGAAAACCTTGTGTGTGTCCTGAATGAATGGTGTTAGTGCAGCCCCCTGGGCTGCTTTGTGGCATATGAGATGGAATCTGGACTCTGCCTCCAGCTATGAAATCGTCACAGTGTCACACAGCAGGGCTCTAAGAGTGCTCTGTGTCCGGCTCATGGTGCCAGCTCAGTGCGTTCGTGGGCCCTGACTTGGTGGACCTTGTAGGGCCCACTGCTGAATCATGCTGGGTGCGCCACTGCGTCCAGTAGGCAGTCCACTTTCATTCTGGTTAGTATGAAACCTGGTCCTTAAAATTGAAGGTACAAGTTGCTTGTTGTTAGATGAGTTTCCAGAAGAAAGGTGAACGGAGTCCAAATTCGACTCAGGGCTTGACTGTTGTAAAAACATCTGCAGCCCTTAACCACGGGCCTTCTGGGGTTTGATCTTCAATGTTCCTTAGTTTCCTTGTGGCTGGTGAGTACTTGCCTCTGTCAGCCATGGCTGTCGCTCCACCTCGTCTGTCAGAGGCGGCGCAGCTTGTAATTGGGCTAAAAATGGAGACTGAGCCAAGGCTTAAGGAACTGGGAAATTTGCAATGTGAGACCTCACCGGCTGTACCAATGTCTGAATAACAGACTGACTAAACAATGACCTTCTTTGTTACCGTCTTTTCAGGAGCTGGTAAGCTGATATATGGCGTCTGGGAGGAGTGCAGGTATCTGCTGGGTCCCTGTTGGTGTTGGGGAGGGGTGTGATTGCTGTGTGAGAGGATTTTCTTGAATTCTGGAAGGAAGCAGAAGGGGTTAGGCTGTGATCAAACCTTTCCAATGCTTTCTGGAGGCTTGACTAGGTCTATACAATTATCAGACCCAGAATCTTGGCTTTTGTCAGTGGTTGTCTTCAGGAAAAGACTCTTCAATGCCAAGTACTCATCACATTTCAACCTCTAACTTCTGCATAATTTAGTATGAGGTGAGTACCAACAAAAACCCTAGCTTTGAATTCTACTGAAGATCAGTGATAGTGAGTCTGAAGCCAAATCCACCGTGGTCCTTTGTTCAGAAACGTGTAATAACAGGATATAGCTTTTCCCATACTGCATTAAGTGCTCGTGACACTTCTGGAAAATGTTCTGGACCATCACGTGATAATTATAACTGGATGTTCGTAGAACTTCAAATGTCCTATCATAGGTACTTCCTTGGGACCTAGCAATAAAATTCTAAACTACGTCTAGATGTCTAAAACTCTTCATGAACCTCTTCCACAGTACACATCCTGGATGAACTAAGTTGTAGCTGATCTGACGGGGGCCGCAATACAATCTCGACCATCTTAGGGCCTATGTGTGCTTGTATAGTTCCTTTGAAACCATTCTTTGCTGAAGTGGATACACTGTTTACTGATTCAAAATTTCCTATAAATTACACATATTCATAGGTACATGACTCTTTTGGTCTCATATGCTTCCTCAAAGCATATGACAACAGAATTCTGACATTAAATACTCCAGTGTTAATGAGTCACTTTCCAGCAGATGAGTAGAGAATTTTTTTTTTTTTTTAAACCAGTGAATGTTCCCGCTCTGGGATAAAATACTTTGATCCACAAGATCAAATGCTAAATATTGAAGCAATAAAGTTATATTCTCTCAGACACAAGTAATACGCTTCATTCAGTCATTTCATGATGGCTGGCAAACAAAACAAACATCAAAAGCCTTGAACACTAATTGTGTAAATTCTTCATTATTGAGGGATGCAGGTTTCCGGTCCTGTCACATGTCACTGGCATCTGACTGTGCTTTGTTTTCAGTAAAAAATCAGTGCTCTTCTGCATAACGGATTTCCATTTATTCTTATGTGAACCCTTTGCACTTCCTGGATCTGGATGTCTTTTCCTTCTCGAGGTTAGGGAAATTGTTATTTCTTCTTCAAATATGTGTTCTGCTCCTTTTTCTTCCTCCTTCTGTGACTCATATAATGTGAAATTATTCTGCTTAATGTTGTCCCACTGGCCCCTTAAGCTATTTTACTTTTTAAAATTCTGTTTTCAGGTCAGGGCATGTGGGTGGCTCATTGAGTTAAGTGTCCGATTCTTGATTTTGGGTCATGTCATGATTCTTAGGGTCATGAGACTGAGCCCCACATTAGGCTCTGCACTGAGTGTGGAGCCTGTTAAGATTCTTCCTCTCCTTCTACCCCCCACTCCCACCCCCGTTCACACACATGCGCTCTCTAAAAAAGAATAATAAAATTCTTTTTGCTATTGGGTGAATCCTACTACCCTGGCTTCCACATTACTGATTTTTCTTCTGCTTCGTCTAGTCTGTTTTAATTCAGTTACTGGATTCTTCACCTCGGTGAAGTCTGTTTGGTACTTTCTTATACTTTCTCTTTATTGACGTTCTTGCTGTGTTCATTCCTGTTGCAAGTTCAGTGAACATTTTTATAACCATTACTTTGATTTCTTTATTAGGTAAATTACCACCATTTCATAACGGTTCTTTTTCTGGTATTTTACCTTGTTCTTTCATTTGGAACATACTCTTCATTTGGCTTGACTCTGTGTTGGTTTCTAAGCAGCAGATGAAACAATCCTCAACAAGTCTTGAAATGGCTTCATGGAGATGAACCCTGTGGTTCAAACCTCCTCTGGCTCTCCGTGATGACATGAACCTTTGGGGTCTGAGCAACCTGATTTATTCTTGCCAGGTCCCAGTTGCTGAGTCCTGCAAGTGTTCCAGAGGAAGGGATCTCAGTCTGCTCCTAGTTTCAGGTGGAAGAGAAGCTAGAAGCTAGGACCCTCAGGCAGCAGCTTTTAAGGCATGCAAATATAGATCCAGTCCTATGGGACCACCATACCTGCTGGTCTGTAGACCAGGCAACCTGGAAGTGTCCCCTAGGAAACTGTTGGAAAAATCAGGGCTCCAGATGAGTGAGCTCCTTTCTGGGAGGTACTGGTCAGCTTCAGCAAGGCCAACAGAGTGCATCTCCTGGATCATGTTCCCTGAGAACAATTTCGTAGCTTCTAGATATGTGGTAATCCTAAAGCCCGTGAGGCTGAAGTTCTAGGACAAGTAAATAGGTCTTCTTCAGAGGAAGAATGGAGAAAGTTTCAGACTGCTATCTGTGCAGTGCCCTGGGGACAGTGATCTGCCCAGAAGATTGTTTCAGACCCTTGGGCACCCAGCTCTGGTAGGGACTGAAGGGTTGCCATACACCCACTGCAGGTTAGAGGGAGAATACAAGAGTGGTGCCCACCAGGGCCTGTGTCCCACGAGGGATTCCCATTAGGCTCCTGCCCCGTGGGCAGATGCTTTAAGATGAGAAATGAACCTCCGCCACATATGGCCTAAGCACTTTTCACGCTGTTGCTTTTGCTCAGGGTCCTGTGGTAAGTCTCTGCATGAACCATAAAAAGAGCAAAATTCATTCGCTACTGCTGTATTGTTCTCCTGTGTATAAGCCCCACTGGTTTTCAAAGCCAGACCTTTTGGGGACTCATCTCTCTGGTAGCGGTCCCAAGAGCTCGGGGTGCCTGACGTGAGGCACAAACTCTTTGTTCCTCAGGGAACAACTCCATATTTGTGATATCCTTCCCAAGTGCTGGTCACGCTAGGTGTAGGGTTTTGCAGGAGATCCTGTTCTTGTAGTTCCTACCCTTCTGGCCATGAACCTTACATCCTTTGTTACAGAAGAGCTGCGAGTTTGTTTTCAGGTCTTTTTCCAGAGAGAACATTTTCATATCTAACTGTTGATTTGCTGGGTCTGTGGGAGGAGGAGAGTTCAGTATCTTCCCATGCTGCCATCTTGAACCACCTCCCAGTGGTACGTATCTTTTTAATAGTCCATGTGATGAAACAGAAAGCACACAGTACTTACGATGCATACCGAAGTGTGATGGTTGCCTCACGGAAAAGCACTTGTGTGACTGAGTTGGGAGCTGGACTAAATTATTCTTTCAAATGAAAATGTTAATTACGAAAGTAGTAAGACAAACTATCGTTATTTAGACTTACGTGTTTGGCAGATTTTACTCCCCCCACCCAATGTGAACAAAGTGAGTCTATCACTTCAAGAAAAATAACTGCCAATATTTGTCAATAATGATAAACACCTTTCATGTCCAATTTAGATTTTTGAGGAATTTGTGTCTACCACTGTGAGCCTGACAGCTTCCCAATTCTTAGAGATTCTTCTGATGGGACTGGAAATCAACATTATTTTTTTATATTACACAATAAAATATGTCAACGTTTGAAATACTAGCATTTTCTAAAGTACTGATGCATGATGTAACAAAATTCCATCATGTAAAAGATCCACTTACAGTGCGATGGACTTTAACGGAAGAGTAATCTACTTCCCTGATTCAGATTTCACAGTGCGACTGAACTTTAACAAACCGCATCTTGGCAGGTTGTGATACAGTATTAAAGAAGACGATAGACAAGTATCTGAAAAGTCTATTAAAGTACTCTTCCTTTCCCAGCTACAAATCTATGTGAGGCCATGTTTTCTTCATCTATTTCAAAGCAACCTCTCACAAGAGACGCGAAAATGAGCAGATATGAAATGAATCAGTCTCATTTTAAAGAGTCTGATAACAATGTAAAACAACACCACTCTTTCTGCTAAACATATTGTTTAGAAGACCGTGGTTTTTCCTAAACATTTTAAACATCCCCAGTTTAATTACCACTGTGGTGAATACCAACACTATAAACCGTACCAACATAACTTCTAAGCATGGAAAGGGATCCAGGGATTAAAAACAGATAATCAGGGGACAGGAAAACTCACGCCACTTAAGATTCACCAACTTTTGCCCTACACACAATTTTTGGGGGATAAAACAGGTTTGTGGGAATTGCATCATCATGACAGGGTCCAGGCACACGTCAGAGATACTGCGGCTTTGGTTCCAGACCACAGTAAAGGGAGTCCAAAGAATTCTGTGGTTTCCCAGTGCATATAGAAGTTGTGTTTACAATATACTCTAGTCCATTAAGTGTGGCACCATGTTATGTCTAAAAAATACTTCACTGCTAAAAAATGCTAACCATTACCTGCGCTTTCAGAGTCCTGATCACTACACACATATTGTCAGAATCACCAAAATGTGACAAAGAGGCACAAAGAGAGCAAATGCTACTGGAAAAATGGTGCCAACAAATTTGCTCAACACAGGGCCGCACAAACCTTCAATGTGTTAGGCAGTACCTGCACAGCACAACAGAACAAGGTAGGGCTGCGTAACTAATAACAATACCCTCGTAGTGCCCTGCCACCCCCGCACTCCCGACCTTGCTGCCCAAATAGGCAGAATCCTACCTTCCCAGTTTGGAACTAATTTTTTGTTCCAGTTGTCTTTTCTTGGTTTTCCTTTCAAGAAGCTCCTTCTTCTTTTGTCTAAGTTCATTGTCTTTGTGTTCTAGATGTTTGTTTCTCTCACATAGGGCAATCAACCCTGCTTCCACTGCTTGCAATTTTCTATTAATTTCCTACAAAAATATTCAAAATTGTTATTTTAAAAACGATTCTAGTTTAAGTATTACAAATCCAGTTAATATTCTTTTTTAATACTCAAAATAACCAACCTTTAGCTGTTCTTCTAAGTGTCGTCTTTGCTCAAGATCCACAGTGACTGTGAGAAACTGGGCTACTTTTAGGGATGTGTTACTGGAAATGACTTTATTTGAATAAAAGGAAGTTTTCACCACATACTTTTCTTCTGCTGTATACATTTGTTTTAACCGGGTTTCTTGTATTACCTGGCACAGAAGTCAAACAATGTCAAACAAATATTAGTGTACATTTAATGAAAATATTTTTAAAAGGACTGAAGCACTGGAAAATACAGATCAAGTGAATTTTAGAAGATCAAAACAGATGTACTTTCCATTTTTTTTTTTTTTTTTTTTTTAACTTCCCCAGTAACATCTCTCCAAAGGTGGCTGATACACTTCGGGTTATCATTTTGGAAAACACTAAAGAGAGAAGGGAGAAAACCCAAACAACGATGGCAAAGGTGGCTATACTTTTATTTGACTACATAATCTCTCCCAAGTAAGTGTCGTTTGGATTTTGTTGGGTCTGCAGAAGAGATACCAGGAACCAGCTGCCCAGGACATGCAACTGTGGTAGCTCATCTAAGTCACGGATTCTCACCTTCCCCCAGTTATACTGTTCACAGACACATAATCATATTTAATTCCTGGAAACACTTAAAGGATCTCAATTTTTTTTTTTTTTTTTGCATTTTTCAGAGAGCTTCTCTCTCGAGAACTTAAACAAGAAGTTCCAAGAACTAAAGCACATTCTGAAGACAGTAACATTATTTTATATATTTCTGGATACTAATGAAGAGCAGGCTTTCATAATACAGTTTTCTCTAAACTCTGAAGTTTCACTACCAATACTCTTGTGGCTTGTTTCTATCCAGAAGTTTATAGTCTAAGTGAAGAGATAAGGCATATTTAAGCACACTTAACAGGGTATAACCTGGCATTCGCAAATTGCGGAATAATTTGGAGTGAAGAGAAATCAAGAAGAAGTTAGGCTAATCAAGTTCTAATAAATTTAAACTGACAGAAACAGTGAGGGAAGGGCCCTCCCAACAAAAAGGACATCATGACCAAAGGCTGGCAGGAGACAATTTAACTGAAGGGGAGAGTCTTAGAAATTAATGAGAACAAGTCCATAAGAGGTTTTATATGTATATATGGTCTTGTCCTCTTTTCTAAATGACAGGAGAGGTACACCCACATGCAAGTCCTAATATTCATTTCCTCAAATGTTTCCCATAATGAAGTTTTTAATCAAAGACACATGCAACTTATTATAATCAGCTAGGCGGGTTTTTTTGGGTCTCCCCCACCAAAACAGCTGGCAATAAGCCCTCATTTCTATCTTATGTCAGTTAAGAGAGTCCCTAAATTACAAATGAGTTGTCCTAGGGATACTGGTATACTATGTGGTAAACTTTTAAAACACATTTTGTAATAAATTCAATATAACAACTAGTAGTTGGGTCTCTAACTGGGTCCTAGATGCTTATAAGCAAAAAACATGCCAAATGGTGTTATGGAAAAACCTGTTTTAGATGAAGAGATTTCTTTCCTGTTTCTGCCTGTGACAGAAGCAACAAATGTAAGGTGAGTCTTGGAGACTGTTTATATGAGGAGGAGAGAACTCCCAGCAAGAGCAGAATATAGGAACTACGAGTGTGTGCTATGCTAGCCAGAAAAGGAGATCCTATGAAGGGAGGTCATTCATACCGGAGATAATCATCAGGGGCAGCTTTAAGAAAGGAAGGGCTTACCAAAACAGTTCTACACCCAGCCTACTATTCTAACATATACTTTCTCTGAAAAATAATCTGGAATACAAGAATTTAAATGATTAAGCCAGTAATATAATGTCTGAACACAAAATTTGACAAACAAGACAGGTGTCTCTTTTCAGGCTTCAACTAAAGCACTTCCTCTAGGTAACTCCACATCACTTACACCCATCACATAGTATTAGTCAATAGTCACTGTTTTCTGTATATTAAAAATGTAAAATACAAAGAATTTCTGTGTGGCTTAAAATAACAGAATGTCCTACTTCTTTAAATATCTCTAAATTTTTGCTTGATGTTTTTATGCTAAGAAGTGTTAACAAAATGAGGTTCTAGATTCAGTACTTTCTTACCCGTTCAATTCTTTCTCTGGTCCTTTCAGTTCCTACAGGAACTTCATGAATATGATAATGGCAGCAAAGGAAGCTCATGACGGGATCAGGGGCATCAAATAATTCTCGCAAGTAAGAGAAAAATCCATACTGTCTGAAATGAAAAGCACTTACTAGATTTTTCTTCTTAAAAAAATATCATGTAAAGAAATCTGATAGTTAAAAAGTGGCAAATAAACAATAACATATAAATTAATGATGGTACAGTAGAAATTTCTGTGTATTTTAAAATCACTTAATATTATGATTAATGTTGAGACTTTTTTCCTTGTCAGAAAAGTTTAATATATTCATCATTGCAAACTATTAATCTCTTTTGTTTCTTTCATTTCTTTTATATTTAGAATGTTTACTTATATTCAGAATTAAGATATTTACTTATAACTGTTTCATAATTGTAAATTTTCCATTTAGTACTTCTGGAAATCACTCCTGTATTATGAAATGATGATTTGTTTTACTTTCCCAACACCTAACCAACTATTTTAGTATCTTCCATTCAACAATCCAATATTAATCCACTGATCTGAAACATCACCACCATACAGTAAGTATTCCAGGGTTTATATGTTCCTAAATTTTTCCTTATTTTAGACAAGTAGAGACCCCAAGAGAGAATAATACAGCTTATAACATATTTATGTGAGAGATAATATATTTAAGACCTAAATGGTTATTCAATATTCAAAGTAACAGGTTAATTCTAAAAATAGCTTCAAGACTTACTTTAGCTCATTCAGAGATCTTGAAGGTGCTTTGTCTGCATGTGAGCTCTTGGGAGCAATAACAGCATTTACTCTTAATTTTTTATTGTCACGAATCTGAATATAAGGGAAAGAATATATTTTAATTACCATATACTATCAATCAAAATGATTTTTTAAAGTTATATTCCAACTGGTGTTAGGATAGGATGACCAAAAACTGGATATTTAATGGTACTTTCAAGCAAACTTTTTAGTGTGATAATGACCCTATTATTACATGTTTTTACAGAAAGTATTTATCAGTGAAAATAGTAAAAGAAATATGCTCTAACAGTCGAGGAAGCAGTAATACCAAAACTCTTCCAGAAAATAAGAGGAAGTGCAATGGCCATTTCCCAAATCACTTTATGATTCTAGCATAATCTGGATACCAAAACATGAATAAAACAAAAGCCCTCATGAAAACATATGCAAAAATCCTTTACAAAATATTAGTAAATGGAATCCAGCAATATGTGAACAGTACACATGACCAAGTTGAGTTTATTCCAGAAAGGTGAGATTGATGGAATGTTCCAAAAACCAATCTCACTTAAATCAATGAAGTACAAAACCCATTATGATCAGCCCAACAGATGCAGAAAAGTATGATAAATTCTTGGCAAACTAGGAACAGAAGGAAACTTCATCATCCTGAAAAAGGGCATCTAGGGTAACTGCATAGCAGACATAATACTTATTATACCCGGTAGTATGAGGAATGGTACTTTAATAGATAATATCGTAGGAGGCGGTTATATACGATAAATTTCACAATTTAAAATACAAAGTCACACCTGTAAGAGGAAGTTCTAGTCCTGTTGAGGAGAAGCTACAGAAAGTTACTTATCAGAGCACACACACAAAAATAAAGGCCAAAATTTCAGGAACCCAGGTCACATTATCCATATAGGATTCATATCCTTAGCACAAAAGAAGCCCGAGTTTTTGACTCGAAAAAGGCACTCGGCGTTGGCTAAGCAGGCCATTTCTGATGGAAAGCAGCCAAATACACCTGATGGAATGCCCTTCACAGCATGCCACATATCAGACTTGTAATCCAAGGAAGCGACTTCTTCAGAGAGCTCTCACACCAGAACAAAAATTCCTCGCTAAGCTTTAATAATTCCAAACTACATAACTGTCTAACTTTTTGGAGTCCATTCTATAATTTTATACATGCAACTTTTTATGCAACTACCATATATTCACATTCTCTGCCAACTCCCAAACCAGGAGGGCAATATGGTAAAAGCCAAAAAAAGTAAGGATTCTTTCCAATCACTAGTGCACCACAGAAATAGAGGACCAGTGACGTGATTCAGGGTCCTGTCCTCATTTATACTTGCTGACAAAGACTTACGTGAAACAAAATCTAAACCTAATCTTTAGGGCTTTTAAAAGGTGACATACACAAAAGGAAAGAAATCTGACAATAACAACAGCTAACTATATATATATATATATACATATATATATCGAATATATATACATATATATATTATAGATGACGTAAAAAAATAATCGCCAAGTGTTCTACACACCTTTTCATTTAAGGTTTTTTTTTTAAGATTTTATTTACTTATTTGACAGAGATTACAAGTAGGCAAGAGAGGCAGGCAGAGAGAGAGAGGAAGAAGCAGGTTCTCCGCTGAGCAGAGAGCCCGATGTGGGGCTCGATCCCACAACCCTGGGATCATGACCTGAGCCGAAAGCAGAGGCTTTAACCCACTGAGCCACCCAGGCACCTCTCATTTATTTAAGGTTTTAATCCTCATAACCATCTTTTGAAGTAGATCATATATCTACATTTTAGAGATGAGGAAATTATGGCATAAACCATTTAGGAAACTTGCCCAATTTAGTAGCAAAGCCAGAATTCAAATCTTGGCAGCCCATCTACAGAGTCTGTGCCTGTACCTACTAAGCCACATTGCCTGGTAGTGGCTTAGACTCTCAGGGTATTTTCGGTAGCCAGATATAGAATTCCCATTCTTTTTGAAGAGGTTTTATTTAAAAGCAACAACATATTGATTCCCACGCTCCCCATCAAAGAAAAACCGAGTTCATTCCAGTACACCTTCAAAAAGGATGTCTAAGACCAAAAGTCCATCATTATGGATTTTTTGCTCTTAAAATGGTATGACAGAATTATTCTTACTAACTCCAAATAACTTCAAAACATGTTACAGATGGAATTATGGGCTGTTTTTTCTCTTGCAAAACAAATTCATTCCCCAATAATGACAGAGATAAAAAAAGAAATTCACAAAATCAAATGATTTTATACAAAAGTTACTGCTGGTGTAATTAGTCACTATTTTTTTAGTTTGAATTTAAAAACTAAAGTACCAGAAGGTAAGCACCAGGTGAGTAAAAGTATTACACTAGTCACTTGCCTCTTTCAGGAAAACCTCCATATCTTCTTGACTCTCAAATACGAAAGCTCTCAAGTCATTTGATGAAATATGATTTTCAATGTACTTGGCATTTTTATTATCTTTCATATTGATCTAAACGAAAAGAACATATAAGTAATATAATTCTCATGAAATCCGAACTGAGTACTACAACATAATTTTACTTTGAGTTATTTAACCAGTTTAAATTTAATACTTAAGGGGGAAATATTTTGGTATTGAAGACAACATTTTAAAACCTCTACTTAATTTAGTACCCAGAAATATCTAATACATCATAAAACAAACAAAAAAAAAGACTTGAATAAGCACCTGATGCATATCAATTTTGATTTCATCTAAGAAGTAACTATGTTCCTTTCTAGTTAACCCTCTGGAAAACATCTGAAATGGCTTAGAAGGTAATCTAAGAGTATAAACATTTTTCATCTGTCCCCAAACTTTTACTATTTGTCTTCTTAATCTTCAAGAGAAAGTTATATATGGCAATAAGTGATCAGTATGAAAATACAAAGAATTAAAATACAACTTTAACAGTGCCTTCAAGAGAAATCCTCGGCTTGTACCACTAGGATTTACCTCTTAAGTATTAACAAATCAGGCCGTTCTGCATGTGAGGTTCAATGCTATGGAAAATACTAAGAAGGTCAAGACAACAAATCAATCTACTTTTTGCAGATGTTAAGTTAAAAAAAAGCAAAAAAACAGAACACAATAAAGATCCGTAACACAGCTGTATAAACGTGCTCTCTTATGGAATTTTAGGGGGCAGACAGATTATCTTCAGCAGATGGAAATCCGCTTTCTCGAAAAAATAAAGATTTGTGAATTTTTGTGAAATAAAGGTATTTATGTATCATATATATAAAACACAGCATACTACTAGTGAAGAGCTAAGACTCTGGGATCAGACAGATACTGCTTCAAATCACATACCCGTAAGTCTCTGAAAGGGTTTCAGTTAGTTCGTCACCAAAATGGGCACAGTACAACAGTCTAATCTTAGGAACGAGTGTGGATTAAGAGAGCTAATAAAAATATTTTAGTACAATGCCTGTCATATACACACTGGCAAGTATTACTCTCTATTTTAAACTACAAAATATCAGCTAGCACTAAAACGGGAAAACCGATACACAAGAAACAAAACAAAGTCACAAGAAATACCTGAACTTAAACACAGAAATGTAGCCTCTACCGTTTCAAAATTTTTTTTTTTGTACCAATTACTTCATCAGAAGCAATGGCACAAATAAAAGAGAAGTGGGTGTTAGCTACGACTTATACAGAGGGTAAAATAACCCCACGGTGACTGCAGAAGTCACCTTTTTAAAAGAGCTGTGGCTCTCATTATCACTCCTTTACTGCAGCTCCCCTTTACTGGGGCTTCCACCTTGTGTAAGTTGGTGATGTGGTCATTCAACTCTTTGAAGAGCGTCACCTGCTCATTTAGATAATAGTCTCAAAAAGTCACACGAGTAGAGTCATTTCTGTCCCTACCCAGCTTGTGCCCTTCCAGTAGTGACTGAGTCACACCGCTTTTTCCCCAGGTAATGCAAACTGCACTGCACTGAGTCTGGCCTCCTGACATCTGGAAGGAAGATTTCACCAATCTGCTGGTTCTGCAGCTTCACCAGCTACTTAGCAAGCTCCTCTCATGAGACTGGTAAAGAAAATATCTGGCAAAGTTCAAGGACACTGCTTCACAACCCAGTAAAGACAGAGTGGTAGGCAGAGGAGGCACTGTACTCCAAGGTCTGGTGGTTGATGGCAAACTCGTAGTTCAGTTTTTTAACATGAAATCTTTCTATACAACCTATCTTAGAACCTGTTTTATAAATTCATTAATAGATCATAAATGTCCTCTTATATTAATAGACACCAAGAATGCCTTTTTAATGGCTGCATAGTATTCCTTTCAGTGGCTATAGAATAGTTTACATGACCAGTCCATCTCTCTGGAAATTTTCTTCTTTGCCCCATCATCATTTGGGCTATTATAAACCCTGCTGTGAGGAACAGAACTGTAAGTACTTCTTTGCACAATTCTCCCATTCTAGACTGGGCTGGTTAGAAATAACTCTTGGAAATGGATAGTTGACAAGTAACACGGCTAAAATCTTAAGTTTGTGGCTTGCTAACTTGTCTACATTGATGACATCTCAACTAGATATTGAAGGATTAAGTGTATATGTTGGGGTGGGGGAATACAGGCAGAAGAAGCTCTTAGGAAAGGTAAAGGGTTATTCCAGAAAGGATAAAAAAAAGCAAGACTGTATCTTTTTATTTCAAAGATTCAAATGTAATTTGAAATATAAATATATGCCAGCTAGTAATCCCTGTTGGTGACGGGCTTACTACTATTGGGAGATAAAAGGATGGCAAATTTACCAAAGTTGTGAATTAAAATTTTGAGATTGACATTTTAATAAAAATCTGTTAATTACTTGCATTATAAATTACTAAGGCTCAAACTACTTTCTTCTATTTTCTTTCAGTCCTTACCAGATTAATCAAAACAATAATGTCTGCATCCAAAATAGATATTCCCTTCTTGATCTGGCAAAAATACTCTAATAATACATACCTGAGCAAGAAGAGAATACAGTATTATGCATATTAACTTTGCTAATATAATCTATTAAAAAAAGACAACTACATGAAATGATCTTAAATAATAATACAAATATGAATTAAAGAAGGTAGGAGTTTTCATGAATCCTGCAAGTATCTATAGTGCACTCTTTCCTAAAGTAAAAAAAAAACTATAGCCCGGCAATAACAATCCTTGAGTCATTTTGGGTAAGTTTTAAGTTCATATTATACCTAACTATATCACTGTCAAGGAATGTGGTTTTTACTTTATTTTCTCTTTCCATGGCCAAACTTTAAAAAATATTTTAGATGGGAAAAAAATAAATAAATAAAAAATAAAAAATATTTTAGATGGAAATCTTCCTAGCCATTCCATGGCCACACTTCATTAAATGATTTACTAAACACAGCTTATCCTATTCTAAATGACCCATGATCATCAAAAAGAGCTAGCTATCAAAGGTTTATGTGGTCAAAAGACTGCTGGCTGCATTCTCAGAATCCTAAGTATGCTCGATTATTTGTAGGTGCTTCCTCTTCAACTTCTGTTGGGTACCCCTCTCAACAGAGTCATTTACGGCAGTTTCTAGTCCTTCAGGCAGCATTTAATCTATGGCCTGCTATAATCTAGTAACTGCCAGAAGGAACTAGCTGACCGAACTAATTTTATACATGATTCTTGGTCAATAAGCTGACAGTTCCATACTCTGACAAAGTTCAAAGACTTACTGGTCAAAAGTCACGTATGGATTCAGCAGCACATCAGTAGCCCCAAGTCTGATAATGGGAAACTAAGGTGTTAATAAGACTAGGAAATCTTAAAATAACAAAAAATCTATATTAGAACAACAAAAAAATCTATAATGAATACAATAATGAAACCAACAGATGCTACCACAATGAACAAAATTTCTTACCGTGAGCATTATAGGCTCACAGACTCTTTGCTTAAATTTGTCCCGGTTATTTCTTAGCCATAAAACAGCATCATATGTGTCACGGTATCTTTGCCTCAGCTTATCTTCCTTCTGATTCATAAGATTGTCAAATCGTACAATATTATCACCCACACCTAAAAAGGAAAGTAGAGTTATTAGTTCTCTGAAAGCTTTAATTACTGAAATAATCCATTAGTAATACAAAAGATGCCTTAGATCCAAAAGTCAGCAACACCACTGAGCAAGTACCCACCACAGTGAGAAAGGACCACCATGGACAAATTGTTATCAAATTTCCAAACACCTGAGATGAAACATGCTCTTTAAGCTATCAAAACTAAAGAGGTCACAAAAATAAGTCAGTAAGAAAAAAAAAAAAAGTAAGAAAACACTACATTTCCTAACATGAGATGACTGCAACAGGCCTTCAAAATTCTGAGAGAAAAATTTTCGACACAGAGTCACATATACAACAAAACCAAGAGAAGAGGATCATGAAATAAAGGCATCTTTAGGGATGCAAAGACTCTGAAATTAATCCACAAATAGCTCTTGCTACAAGGTTACCCAAAGATAAGGGAACAATGTAAGAACATACTAAGTAATATAAGAAAAACAAAAAAGTGCACAGAATTCAGGAATAGCTTTACCGAACACAGAAAAGGATCTGTGACAAAGCCCAAGAAATCCCAGACTGCCTACTTTTCTTTTTCTTTTTAAGGAAATATTAAAGCAAATAGTTTTTTTAAAGGTAAATTAAAACTTTTTTTTAAAAAAGCCATCAGTGAAAGGAAATCCCACCCTAACGCATTACCCGGCTCTGCTGTGAACAAGTCTCACTGCTGCAAGAATCCTTACTATTTCTAGCTTTTGGAATTAACCCATAAACAGAGCACATAAAACTTAATATGGTTCTCAATAAATGTTTTCAGCCTTGAAAATATAAAAACCAGAGCACAAATTCGAGGACTTAGAATGTCAGAGGAGCAAAAAGCGAAAAGGATGAGTACTAGTATTTTAGCTTACAAAGTGTGCATTCAAGCAATACTGACAACTGTTTGACACAAGATATAAGGGTATCATAATAAATCAATCATAAAGGTTAATGATTAGTAACTAATACTACTAATCCCACTTGAGGAATTAAAATAGGATACGAACTGTTATGAACCAAAATCTGTATCTCAAGTTACAAAATAGCAAAACATAGTATCTAAAATTGATAAAGCCATGGTGAAATAACATGATAAAAATATAAATAATGGTCTACTGGAAAAAACTGCTGAGGTATTTAAAGATGCACACACCTGAGAGTGGGTATGGAGATCTGAAAGAGGTGGAGAAAACTCTGATAAACATACAAAATGGGTTTTTTTTTCCCCGATCTTAGTCGAATACACTGAGTAGTTAGAACTTAAAACTTCTTCTATCTGTATGTTATAAATCAATTTTCATGGTCCATAGGAAAGAAGAGCAAAGATTAAATCGAACAGATTTCAAAAGGGCAAAGCTAATGGAAGGTTCTGAAGACTAGAGTGAAGAGCTTAAATTTGATCTGATAAATAATAGTGAGTGACTCTGTGAAGAAAATAAAGGAAACCATTTTTCCAGAATTAAAATCAACTGTCATAATCTGACATACATAAGGCAATGGTAAGCCAGTGGCAAAGCACGGTATATGCTACCGATAGGTGAGTAAGGCATTACCTTGGAAAGACCAAGCTGAGCTTCCTCAACAAGGGGATTTGAGCAGCTAAAGACATGGTACCAGGGTAAAAAGAAAGCCATCAACAGAAATAGATCTCCATTTTATAAACTTCTCTTTACCCTAAGTTTCGTAAAACTTACTCTTTCTCTCCTTCTCTAGGCTCTCCTTCTCTCCTCGCTTATCAATTACCTCGCCTTCACATAATGCCTTTTCATCTTGGACTCGTCTCAGATCATTTGTAATGGCATCGATCTGGGGCTGAAGATTCTCACAGTTTTCTGCGGTCTTCAGTTCATTCTGCAAATCCTCTATCATCTTCCGCGTGTTACTTATCCTCCTCTGGCGGTCGTGTTCTTCATTCTGTTTTACCGTTAATGCCTGCTGCAGTTCCTCAATCTGATAAAACAAAGCAGGACGGTACAGGAGACTGTTTTGTTTCTCTCTTGCTCTATAAGGCTTTTATAGAAATATAGTATTTAAAATGCAAACAACCAACAACATGGGCGTTTTCCCAACTAAAAGGTACTCTGCAGTAATTCAGAGTGCTAGTCCTACCAGACCACCTATTATCTTTATTTGTTCACTAATAATATCCTAAGTACCGAGAGCAGTGCTTAGCATATAATTAGCACTTATTAAATATTTGCTCAATAAACAAAATATTTGTAAAGCCAATTCGCAGATTTCTAAACACTGACAGGAAGTATATTCATACTACCCACCAGAAGACCACAATTAAAACAGCATTTATATGTATATGACAAACTTTGAATAAAGCAGTAATAACAGAAATGATAACAAAGGTTATATCACTCTTAATTTTAGACAAGCCTTTTTTTTTTTAGGATTTTATTTATTTGAGAGAGTGAGCGAGTGAGAGCAAGTAAGCAGAGGGAGAGAGAGAGGGAGAAGCAGACTCCCTGCTGAGCAGGCAGCTTGACATGGGGATGGATCCCAGAACCCCGGGATCATGACCCGAGCCGAAAGCAGACGCTTAACCGACCGAGCCATCCAGGTGCCCCTGAAACTATTTTCTTTCAACAAAATTATTTACTAATACTTGGAATTAATATTTTGAGATTAATCCTCCAACTATATGTTTAGATTTGTTGACATATTCAAGGTAAATTGTTAAAAAAAAAAAAACCCAGGTCTTATAAGATGCCAGTAGATTTTTACAAAGTCCACCCAAAAGTTAAGACTTTAAGACACACATGCATACACAAAAATATACACGTATAGAATCCTAGTTGTATAAAAAGTACAATTTCATAATAACACATCACATAATCTGTTAGCCTGCCTTCACTCCAAGTCCTATTTACTCCCTTTCTCCCTCCCCCTTACCAAAGTAGGATCAAATTCATTATATGGAAATATGGAAAGCACACTAACTTTTAACAAATAACCATCTATAATCTTAATATCCTTAAACCTTTATATTTTAATACCCACTTATATCTTTTCATGGAACATATGTTTTATGGTATCACTAAAAATGTATTGAGAGCAGTTTCTCATTTCTCCCATGTCCTTGGCAAAACAAAATTTTGTTACCTGTGTAATGTCCTGTTACATGGCTATAACACATTTCATCCCGTTCTCTACTGTTGGACATTTGGGTTGGTACCAATTTCTCCTTTCTGAAACTTTAACTTTGACAGTGTCAAGAAAATGAACTGAAACATCCAAAATCCCCCCTCCTATACCAAACAGGCAGAAGGCAGAAACAGTGAAAGTTGAAATACATATCTGTGATTGAAAGTTAACAATGTTCAATGGACCTAAAAGAAAGAAGGAGACAAGAAGCCACAGTATCCAGCCAGGGAACCCATGAGGTCCAAGGCAATGGGAATAAATAGGGAGAGAATTAAGAATCACCAGACACGGGGTGCCTGGGTGGCTCAGTTTAAGCATCTGGCTTTCAGCTCAAGTCATGATCCCAGGATTGCTCCCCTCTCAGCAAGGAGCCTGCTGCTCCCTCACCTTCTCCCTGCTACTCCCCTACTTGTGCTTACTCTCTGCCAAATAAATAAATCTTAAAAAAAAAAAAAAAATCACCAAACACATGAAGAAGTCCAGCTCCATGAAAAGGGGATAAGAAATGTAGCAAACAAAGCCTTTGTACTCCCAGCAAAACAGAGACCCACCAAGCTACCAAAAATCACCGGGGCTACTGAAGAAATCTGTATGACTACCTGACTTAAAAAACCGGGAAGCAGCCCAGGGGACCCCATTCTTCCGGATCAGTTTTCTAAACTCGAATTCATGTGCAGTTCTCATCCAGAAAACTTCCATGACTAATTCCATCACACTCAGGTTTTACATCAGACCCCGTAAGTCCAAACTCCTAGATCACCCATTATCTTCAATTTCCATGAATGTTCTCTTATTCTGACACTTGGCTATTCCTGAAAGACATTCTCCCTAGAATCCTCTCTAAGGTGACCTCCTGCCACAATCCTTCAGAGGTGGGGAGGGTGTTAATCCTCATTAATCCCTACCGTACTATATCCTCCATTGACTAAGCCTCACTTTATTTCCCTTGAAGACTGTGGTATCAGGCTTTACCACCCATCATCTCTGCTGCTGTGTTAACCAGCTCACCCTCAATACCCTTCCTCACTCCAATCATTGATGATTTAGCATGCCAATTGTTTTCCTCTCCGTATGTTGAAGTCCCACCGTCTAACTCTTCGGCCTCTGTGTTCCTGGATTTCTTCACCTTTAACCGTCTTTTCCTAAACCCCTCCTCAGCTACCTACGGTTTTACTTCAGATCATGCAAAGCACCACAAATCATATACCTGAAAACCATTTCTACAATCCTATTCTTTCAGTCCCCTTTACTTCCATTTTCCTTCTTCTAGTATCCAAACTATTCTTTGACTCCACAGGGTCCGGCAATCCAGTGACCTTACCATCTTTTCACAATCCATTATACCCTTCATTTCTTTTCTTTAACCTGCTGAAGTTCTACAAGCCAGCACAAGAACCACTTCCTTGCAAAGACTTTTTTTTTTTTTTTAAAGATTTTATTTATTTATTTGAGAGAGAGGCAGTGAGAGCATGAGCGAGGAGAAGGTCAGAGGGAGAAGCAGACTCCCCGTGGAGCTGGGAGCCTGATGCGGGACTCGATCTATTCCTGTTTTACAATCCATCACCCTAACTCTATCTGTACTCAATTCATTTTATCTTGTACAATATAAGGAGAGTCCTTGTAGCTACCTAAGTCTAAGACTACTCCAAGCAGTGTTCCTCTAATTACTTACGGTGAAGGACCATTTTTTAAAAATTCCAAGCCAGGACGCCTGGGTGGCTCAGTTGGTTAAGCAGCTGCCTTCGGCTTAGGTCATGATCCCAGCGTCCTGGGATCAAGTCCCACATTGGGCTCCTTGCTCGGCCGGGAGCCTGCTTCTCCACCTCTGCCTGCCACTCTGCCTGTGCTCGCTCACTCTCCCTCTCTCTCTCTCTCTCTGACAAATAAATAAATAAATAAATAAAATCTTAAAAAAAAAAAAAAAAAATTCCAAGCCATCAAAAGTCAACTTGTATCAATTACACTACAATAAATTATTAACAATCATTTTAGAAAACAGCTTGTCAATTCCTTCAAAATATTATATTCTACTATGATATTTTTGATATCCTACTATGATATTCTACTCCTAGGAAATTATCAAAAACGAAAGCACATATTTATACAAAAGCTTGTACAAGAATAATGATGTCAGTTTATTGGTAATAGCCCCAAACCAGAAATAACCTAAATGTCCATCAATAGGTGAGAAGATAAACTGTGGTAGCAAGGGAAAAAAATACATTAAAACAAACAAAAATTAAAATACAACATATCAAAATTGGTGGACACAGCTAAAGCAGGGATGAGAAGAGAGTTATTCACATTAGGTACATATATAAAAGGAAAACTTTCAGATCAAGAACCCAGAAGAAGCGCCAAATAAACCCACATCAAGCAGGAAAAAAGGAAATAATAAAGATACAAACAGATATCAATAAAATTAAAAAGGGGAAAATGAGACAATCTATGAAACCAACAGCTGGTTCTTTGGAAAAAAAGCAATAAAATTAATAAACCTTTAGAAAGGCTGCCCCCCATCCCAAAAAGAAGACAGAAATTAACAATATCAAGAATGAAACAGGGGTATCACTGTATCACTACAAACATCAAAAGGACAGTAAGAAACTTTATACACACAATTGGACAATTTAGACACAATGGACCAATTCCTCAAAAAATATTAGCTACCACAACTCACTGAATATGAAATAGATTATCTGAATAGCTCTCTATTAAATTCATAATTTTAAAACTCCCCAAAAAAGAAATCTCAAAAACCCAATAGTGTCATTTGAGAATTATTCGGAATGTTTAAAGAAGAATTAACACCAATTCTACACAATCTCTTCCAAAAACAAAACTGAAGAGGAGGGAACACTTCCCATTTTATAAAGCTAGTTGGTATTCTGACACCAAAAGCAGAGATAGTATAAAAACAAAACTATAGATCAATATCCCTCACAAACACAAACTATTAGTCAATAGAATTCACCAACATATAAAAGTATATTTATATGCCACAGCCAAGAAGGATTTCCAGGGATGTAAGGTTATTTGATGGTTAAAAAAAAAAAATTAAGGTAACGCACCATATTTATAAGCTAAAGATGAACATGGACACTGTCGTATCGATAGAAGCAAAAAAAAAAAAAAAAAAGAGCACTTAACAAAATCAAACACTCAATCAATATAAATACTCTCAAAAACATGGGAAGAGTGGAACTTCCCAAACTTGATTAAAAAAAATCTCTATGAAACCTACAGCTAACAATATACTTAATGGTAAAAAAAAAAAACAACTAGTTGCTTTCCTCCCAAGATCAAGTACAAGATAAGAATGTCCACTTTTGCCATTCTTATTCAACACAGTGCTGGAAGTTCTAGCCGGTGCAGCAAGGCAAGAAATTAAAGGCATACAAATCAGAAAATAAAAAATAAAGTCGTCCCCACTTGTACATGACATGCTTGCCTATGCAGAAAATCCCAAGGTCTCTATTTCTGAAAAGGAGAGAGGAAAGGAAAAGAAATACTTAGGTGTAATCTCACAAAACACAAAGGACTTGTATGCTGAAAACTACAAAACGCTCACTGAAGAAATCAAATATCTAAATAAATGAAGACATACCGTGTTCAAAGATTGGAAGATTCAACCCAGTAAAGATTTCAATTCTCCCCAAATTGATATACACGTTTAATGCAATTCCTATTACAATCCCAGCAACATTTTTCTGTAGATATAGAAAAAGATTTGGATGTCATCAGGAATGGCAAAATCAAACTATGAAAATCCTCTCCTCCATAAAAGCAATGAAGACACTGACAAAAATTGTCAAAATTAACTTTTTTGGAACTCTGGAATTTTATCAAAGGCTTATAATTACCTAGAGACTGTTTATTCCAGAAAAATGCCTGAATCTTGATAAAAACAGCAAGTCTTTTGGAATTCTGAACAAGCCCCATTCCCTTCTCCAGTTCCATGGCAGCCTTGAAAATCAACAGCCCCCAACTACAGTGAAATCAGCAACATAACCACTGGAGAGGCCAGAACAAGGTTAAAAAGGTCTCAACTTCTCATTCCCAGAAAACTACCATTATCTGATCTATCTGCACTTCTGGAAAACCTTACTACAAGGTCTATCTTTATTTGGCATGACTTCACAGTTTGCAGCCTTTACCCTGAAGGCATTCGCTAAAAACAATCAGTGGCAAGTGTTTAATACCACAACTGTTTCATGAGGAGTAACAGTTGTGGTAAACAACAAACTTTCCAAAAAAACTTAAAAAGCTGGAGAATGAGACACCTGTATGAGACTTGGGAAACTTGGGAAATTCCTGGGGAATCTAGAAGGCTACATGTATGAGCAGACAGTGTGCATGTCTAGGACTGTGTACATGCTCAAGACTGGAAGAGACCCTAAGCTCTCACAAAGGTTCTGCATACACGAATGTTTCACCTTGAGGCTATGCACAAATTGGAAGCGAAACCCAAAATAGAGCTGCAAACTAGCACTGGATATTAACCAAACCTTGCAACAATTCAGAGAGCACTTACTGAATCTTGGTACACAGTAAAAACACTACCCTGCTTTGTGCTGAAGGTGTGACCTAACATGCATGAGGAGATCCTCAACGAAGACAGGGAGACATCCTGGTTGCAGTCATTTAAGGAAATATCTGACCAGTACACTAACTCAGCAGAGACTTCAATAGTCACATACAACAAAAAATACAAATTTCAAAGAGTTAGGAAAGTAACTAAACAAACCGCAACAAGGAGCCTGGGGAGGGAAGGACAACTGATTTCAAAGTTGCCACATCATGTTACTTAAAATGCCAGTTTCAACAAAAATTACAACACTTTCAACAAAAGTATGGGCCATACACTGGAAAAAAAGCAGTCAACAGAAAATATCCCTGAGGAAGCCCAGAAATAGACTTACAAAGTGAAGACTTTAAAATGGCTATTTTAAGAATGTTCAATCAACTAAAGAAAACCATGTCTAAAGAACTAAAGGAAAGGAAGAGAACAGTGTCTCATTGAATAGTGACTATCAACAGAGGAAAAAAGTATAAAAAAGAGCCAACTAGAAATTGTGAAGTTGAAAAGTACAATAACTGAAATAAGATTCATTAGTGAGGCTAAAGAGATCAGAACAGGCAAAACAAAGGAAACCTGAAGATTGGTCACCTGAAATTATCCAGTCTGATGAAAAGAAAAAAAAAAAATGAATAAAATGTGTAACAAAGTATACCACTGTATATCAAACTATGCAGAACAGGAGTGTCAGAAGAAGAGAAGAGAAAAAGGCAGAATGAATATCTGAGGAAACTAACAACCCCAGAATTCCCACAGCTTGGATCTAAAACATTAACCTGAATGCCCCAGAAGCTAAATAACTTCCCAGCAGGATAAACTTAAGAAGAGTCACATTGAAGACCATCAGAGTTAACTGTGGAAAAAAACACTGAAAGCAAGAAAAAAAGTAACTCATCATGTACAAGGGATTCCCAATAAGATTAAAAGCTGACTCCTCATGAGAAACCAGGGAAGCTAGAAAGCAGCAGAATGTCACATTCAAAGTGCTGGGAAAAAAAGAACAAGAATTCTCTATCCAGTGAAACTATCCTTCAGAAACAAAGGATAACTTAAGACATTGCGAGATAAACAAGAACTGAGAGAATTCGTCATTAGCAGGAGCACCCTACAAGAAATTCTAGTCTTTCATGCCAGAATGAAAGGACACTGGAGAATAACCTGACTCTGTACAAAGAAAGAGCATCAGTAAAGGTAACTGTTGGGTCCGCGGGCTCCGGGAGTGCAGGAGGAACAATAGAAATGACCACCGGGGCGGCCACCTTCCAGCCTCCTCCCCACCCTTTCCTTAACCCTTGACAGCTAACGTAAATGCTACCTTCATCAGGAATCACATCAAATGGTCAATGGACTAAACACTCCAATGTAAAGGCAGGGAGAGGCAAAATGGATACAGAAGATGACCAAGTAGGAGGATCCTGAGTTCATCTCCTCCCGTGGACACAAGATAATAGCCACAACTCTACAACTAACCCTGAAAACAATCTAAAGACTAGAACAGACCCTCCACAGTCAACTGTAAAGAGGAGGCCGCATGGAAAAGGAGAGGAAGGACGGAGACACTACTGGAAAGTGAAACCCTGGAGGTAAGAACCACAAACAGGAGGGACACTACAAGCACGGAGAAGTGAGAGGATCAGACCCCACACCAGCCCCGGCAGCGGGAGGCCTGCACTACGAAGACGTGGCTTGGAAAATCAGCGGGACTTGGATCTGAAAGAACCAGAGGGCAACAGGAAACTCAGCTGCTGCCCTTAACGAGTCTACAAAACAAGGAACTCTGTGAGACACAGCCCAGAGTAGCAGTCTGAAAAGCACCTGGGGTATAAATGAAGGGGATTTACTGGCTAATCTTAGAATGTGTAAAGGGACAGGGATCTTCGGGAGAGTTCTCCAGGAACAAAAGTGCTGGCAGATGCCACTTTTCTTTTACTCCACCAGCTTACATAGCCCCGACACTTGTAGAGCCAGAGCTGACACTCTCCCATCTATCTCGCCAGCATCATGTGCTCCACCCAAGCATTCCCCTGAGGACTTAGCCATCCAAAGCACTGCTTCTGCCTCGCCACCCCCTGGAGGCACCCCCAGCAGATACTGGTGCCACTCTAAAGTGACTCCTGCCCTGGGAAGAGGAGAGATAACCCCACACACTGGCACACCTGCAGTTCCAGCGGCTCGGACCCTTAGCTGGCTGTGCAGGGAGCAAGCTGTGCCCTTTGATGCTCCTGCAACTATGGCAGAGAGGCGAATGAGAGACTCGTAGGCTAATGGCCAGCCCTGCCCACCAACAAGCCTGAGGCAACCTCAGGCCTCTCAACACCAGAGACCAAACCCTGCCTAATGCACCCACAGCACAAACTTTGGGTCATAGCAGTCAGCTAGGCTGCTCAAGAGCAGCCTCAAGAGCAGGATATATGCAGCCCGCACCGAGGGCACCTCTGGAGACCAGAGAGGGCAACAGAGAGGGCAAGTACGATAGGGTACCACAGGACCTCTTCTACTCAAGGCCCTACCTAATAGAAACAAACACAGAGTCAGACAAAATGAGACAGTAATATATCTCAAAATGAAATAACAAGACAAAAATCACAGTAAAAGAGCAAAGTGAAATGGAGGTAAACAATATACCTAATAAAGAATTCAAAATAATAGTCACAGGAATTGAGATGTCAGAAAAGAGTAGATGATCTCAATGAGAACTTCAACAAAGAAAATATAGAATCAGAGCAGAAGAATTTAATAACCAAAATTAAAAAAATATATGCTAAGGGAATCGACAGATTAGAAGACACAGAAGACTATCAGTGATCTGGGGAACAGGGAATGGAAAGCAGTCAAGCTGAATATCAAAAAGAGAAAATACTAAAAAATGAGAACACATTAAGGGAACTCAGCAACATCATCAGGCTTAATATGCACATTATAGGGATCACAGAAAGAGGTGGGAGAGCAAAGGGGTCAGAAAACTCATTTTAAAAAATACTAGCTGAAAAATGTCCTAATCTGGGAAGGAAACAGACATCCAAGTCTAGGAAGCACAGACAGCCCCTAAACAAAATGAACCCAAGGAGGACCATACCCAGATACATAATAATTAATTTTTATGAGGAGAATTTTTAAAGGAGCAAGAAACAACAGTTATATACTAGAGAAACGCCATAAGGCTATCAGATGATTTTTCAGCAGAAACTTTGCAGGCTAAGAGGGTGCCTCACTGATACAGTCTAAGTGCTGAAAAGATAAGACTCACAACTAAGAAAACTCTACCCAGCAAGGTTATCATTTAGAATAGAGAGACTTTCCCAAACAAACAAGTTAGATGAGTTCATCATTAAATTTAAAGGAAGCTTTTTTTTTTTTTTAAGATTTTATATATTTATTTGACAGAGAGAGAGATCAGAGCAGGCAGAGAGGCAGGAAGAGAGAGAGGAGGAAGCAGGCTCCCTGCTGAGCAGAGAGCCCCACGCGGGGCTCAATCCCAAGACCCTGAGATCATGACCCGAGCCGAAGGCAGAGGCTCAACTCACTGAGTCCAGGCGCCCCTAAAGGAAGCTCTTTAAGTGCAAAGACAAGCCCATAATTAGAAGAAAATTATTAAAGGAAAAAAGTCTCACAGGTAAAAGCAAACATATACGAAAGGTAGTAGATCTGTCATTTATTTGAGAGACAGAGTGAGTAAGTAAGCGGTAAGCGGGGAAGAGCAGAGGCAGAGGGAAAATCAGAGTCCAGGCTGAACAGGGAACCCCACTTGGGGCTTGATCCCAGGACCCTGAGATCATGACCTGAGCCAAAGGCAGACACCTACCTGAGCCACCCAGGTGCCCTTGATAAATCACTTATAAAGCCAGTTTTTAAAACAACGAATACTAAAATTAATTATACCTACAAAACTTAGTCAAGGGATACACAAAATACAAAGATGTAAAGTATGACATCATATACATAAAATGTGGAGATGGAAGTAAAAATGTAGTGACTTTAGAATGTGTTCAAACTTAAGCAACTATCAACTTTTTTAATATAGACGGCTACAGACATTAAGATGTTATATATGAGCCCAGTGATAGCCACAAATCAAAAACCTAAAATAGACACACACAAAATAACCCAGAAAGGAATACAGGCGTAAACACTAAAGGAAGCTTTCAACCATGGGATAAGAGAAGAAATGAACAGAGGAGCTGACTAAAGCAGAAGACAATAAAAAAAAAATGGCAATAAGTACACACCTATTAATAATTACTTCAAATGTAAATGGATTAAATGCTCTAATCAAAAGACAGAGAATGACTAAATGGATTAAAAAACAACAACAACAACCAAGACCCATATATTTACTTCCGTCAAGAGACTCACCTCAAGACGCAGACTGAAATGAGGGATGGAAAAGATATCCCATGCAAATGAAGCAGGAAAAAAAAAAGGGCAAGGATACCAATAGGTATATAAGACAAAACAGACAATAAAACAGAAGCAAGAGACAAAGAAGAGCACCATATAACGATAAAGTGATCAGTCCAACAAGATGTAACAATTGTAAATATGTAAGCACCCAACACAGGAGCACCTAAATACATAAAGTAAATATTAACAAAGTTTGAAATTGACAATACAATAATAAAGGACTTTAACATCCCACTTACATCAATGGAAAGGTCATGGAGACCAAACAACAACAAAGAAACAGCAGCTATGATCATTTAGATTAGATGGATCTGACAAATACACACAAAACAAAACATTACATCCCAAAATAGAAAACACATTCTTTTCAAGTGCATATGGAACATTCTCCAGAACAGATCACATTAGGCCACAAAACATGTCTCAACAAATTTAAGAAGACTAAAATCCTACCAAGCACCTTTTCTGACCACAATGATATAAAACTAGAAATCAATTATAAGAAAAATCTGGAAAGAACGCGAACGCATGGAGGTTAAACAAAATGCTATTCAACAATGAATGGGTCAACCAAGAAATTAAAGACAACAAAAAAATACATGAAGACAAATCAAAATGGAAATACAGTGAGCCAAAATCTTTGGGATGCAGTAAAAGCAGTTCTAAGAGGGAATCTTATAGTAATACTGGCCTATCTCCACAAGGAAAATCTCAAACAATTTAACCTTACACTCAAAGGAGCTAGAACAAGAGCAAAGCAAGCTTAAAGCTAGGTAAGGGAAGAAAATAATAAAGATTAAAGCATAAATAAATGAAAAATGGACTAAAAGAAAGATAAAAGAAACCAAGAGTTGGTTCCTTGAAAAGATAAACAAAATTGATGAACTTTCAGCCAGACTCATCAAGAAATAAAAAAGGAAGAAGACTCAAATAAATACAATTTGAAATGAAGGAAAAGAAATAACTGACACTACAGAAACACAAATAAGAAAATATTGGGGCGCCTGGGTGGCTCAGTGGGTTAAGCCTCTGCCTTAGGCTCAGGTCATGATCCCAGGGTCCTGGGATTGAGCCCCGCATCGGGCTCTCTGCCTGCTTCCCTTCCTCTCTCTCTGTCTGCCTCTCTGCCTACTTGTGATCTCTGTCAAATAAATAAATAAAATCTTTAAAAAAAATAAAAAGAAAATATTATGAAGAATTATAGGCCAACAAATTGGACAATCTAGAAGAAATGGATAAATTCCAGAAACATATAATCTCCCAAAACTGAATAGGGAAGAAACAAAAAATTTAAACAAACCAAACCAAACACTATTCGTGAAATTGAATCACTACTCAAAAATCTCCCAGCAAACAAGTCCGGGACAAAATGATTTCACAAGTGAAATGTACCAAACATTTAAAGAAAAGGTGGTATGTATTCTTCTCAAACTATTCCAAAAAATGGAAAAGGAAAAAAAAAAAAGGAAAAGGAAAGTCCAAATTCATTCTACAAGACCAGCATTACATGAATACCAAAATCAGACAAAAAGACTACCAACACACAAAAAAACTACAGGCCAGTATCTGATGAATATAGATGCAAAATCCTCATCGAAGTATGAATAATCCAAATTCAGCAATACATTAGAAGGATCATTCACCAGGACCAAGCTCAAGTTTTTCAGGGGATATAAGAATGGTTCAGTAATCACAAATCAATGTGATACATCACATTAACAAGAAGGATAAAAATCATATCATCATCTCAATACATGCAGAAAAAGCATTTGACAAAATACAACATCCATCCATGTTTAGAGAGAAACATACCTCAACATAATAAAGGCTATAAATGAAAAGCCCACATCTACATCATACTCAATGATGAAAAACTGAAAGCTTTTCCTCTAGGATTAAGAACAAGAAAAGGACATCCTCTATTACCACTTTTATCCAACGTAATACACGAAGTCCTAGCTGCAGCAATCAGACAAGAAAAAGAAATAAAAGACATCCAAACTGGTAAAAGTAGTAAAACTGTCACTATTTGCAGATGGTATACCATATATAAAAAGCCCTAAAGTTTCCACCAAAAAACTGTTCAAACTGATAAATGAATTCAATAATATTGCAGGATAAAGAAATCTGTGGTATTTCTATGCACTAATAAAATAGCAAAATCAGAAATTAGGAAAACAATCCCATGTATTACTGCACCCCCCAGATATAAAATATCTAGGAATAAATTCAACCAAGGAGGTAAAAGCCTTATACTCAGAAAACTATAAGACACTGATGGAAGAAACCAAGTGACACAAACAAATGGGAAGATATACCACGCTCATGGAAGAATACCATTAAAATGTTTAAACTATCCCAAACAACCTGGAGATTCAATACACTCCTTATCAAAATATCAAGAGCATTTTTCATAGAACTTTAACAAATAATCCTAAAATTTGTATGGAAACACAAAATATCCTGAATAGCCAAAAATTTTTGAGAAAGAACAAACCTGGAGGTATCTCAAGCACAGATTTCAGGATATAATCCAAAGTTATAGTAATCAAAACAGCATAGTACCAGTTGAAAAACAGGCATATAGATCATCAACAGTATATAGAGAGCTGGAAATAAACCCACACCTATAAAGTCAATCTACAACAAAGGAGGAGGCAATAATATACAAAAGGAAAAAACAATCTTTTTTCAATAAATGCTGAAAAACTTGATAGTTACGTGCAAAAGGATGAAACTGGACCACTTTCTTAGACCATACACAAAAGTAAACTAAAAATGGATTAAAGACCTAAATGTGAGACCTGGATACCACATAACCCCTACAAGATAAAACAGGCATCACGTTGCCTGATTTCAAGCTTTACTACAAAGCTGTGATCACCAAGACAGCACGATACTGGCAAAAAAAACAGACACACAAACCAGTGGAACAGACTAAAGAGTCCAGATATGGACCTGCAACTCTATGGTCAAATAACCTTCAACAAAGCAGAAAAAAATATACAGTGGAAAAAAGTCTCTTCAATAAATGGTGCTGGGAAAATTGGACAGCTATGTATAGAAGAATGAAACTTGACCATTCTCTTACACCGTACACAAAGATAAAATGGATAAGAGACCTCAACGTGAGGCAGGAAATCTATCAAAATCCTAGAGAAGAACATAAGCAGTAACCTCTTTGACATCAGCCACGGCAACTTCTTTCAAGATATGTCTCCACTGGGGTGCCTGGGTGGCTCAGTGGGTTAAAGCCTTTGCCTTCGGCTCAGGTCATGATCCCGGGGTCCTGGGATCGAGCCCCACATCGGGCTCTCTGCTCAGAGGGGAGCCTGCTTCCTCTTCTCTCTCTGCCTGCCTCTCTGCCTACTTGTGATCTCTGTCAAATAAATAAAATTAAAAAAAAAAAAAAAAAAAGAATTTGGAAGAAAACTTAACAATTAAAAAAAAAAAAAAAAAAAGATATGTCTCCAAAGGCAAAGGAAACAAAAGCAAAAATGAACTTTGGGGACTTCATCAAGATCAAAAGCTTCTGTGCAGTAAGGAAATAGTCAACAAAACAAAGCCAGGTGGTGGGTATTATGGAGGGCACGCATTGCATGGAGCACTGGGTGTGGTGTAAAACTATGAATTCTGTTACACTGAAAAGAAATGAAATTTAAAAAAAAAAATAGGCAACCATGGAATGGGAGGAGATATTCACAAATGACAC
The DNA here is from genome assembly GCA_004024625.1 of Mellivora capensis. NCBI lineage: Eukaryota > Metazoa > Chordata > Mammalia > Carnivora > Mustelidae > Mellivora > Mellivora capensis. Next base: position 25,641 of record PISX010003387.1, on the reverse strand, counting down.
TACAGACAAAGGGCTGATATCCAAGATCTATAAAGAACACAAACTCAACACCCAAAAATAGATAATCACATCAAAAAATGGGCAGAAGACATGAAAGACATTTCTCCAAAGAAGACATACAAATGGCTAGCAGACACATGAAAAAAATGTTCATCATCATTAGCCATCAGGGAGATTCAAATCAAAACCACATTGAGATACCACCTCACACCAGTTAGAATGGCCAAAATCAGTAAGACAGTAAACAACAAGTGCTGGAGAGGATGTAGAGAAAGGGGAACCCTCTTACACGGTTGGTGGGAATGCAAGTTGGTACAGACACTTTGGAAAACAGTGTGGAGATTCCTTAAGAAATTAAAAATAGAGCTACTCTATGACCCTGCAATTGCACTACTGGGTATTTACCCGAAAGATACAGATGCAGTGAAAAGGGCCACCTGTACCCCAATGTTCATAGCAGCAATGGCCACAGTCGCCAAACTGTGGAAAGAACCAAGATGCCCTTCAACAGACAAACAGATAAAGAAGATTTGGTCTATACATACAATGGAGTATTATGCCTCCCTCAGAAAGGACGAATACCCAACTTTTGTATCAACATGGACGGGACTGCAGGAGATTATACTGAGTGAAATAAGTCAAGCAGAGAGAGTCAATTATCAATATGGTTTCACTTACTTGTGGAGCATAGGGAATAACACGGAGGACATTGGGAGGTGGAGAGGAGAAGTGAATTGAGGGAAATCGGAGGGGGAGACAAAGCATGAGAGACTGTGGACTCTGAGAAACAAACTGAGGGTTCTGGAGGGGAGCGGGTTGGGTGAGCCTCTTGGTGGGTATTAAGGAGGGCACATATTACATGGAGCACTGGGTGTGGTGCATAAAAAATGAATTCTGGAACACTAGAAAAATAAAATAAAAAAAGATAAAATAAAAAAGATAAGACAGGCAGTAATCTCTCTGACAGTGCCCTTAGCAACATATTTATGGCTATGTTTCCTCAGGCAAGGGATAACAAAAGCAAAAAATAAACTATTGGGCCTATTGGTGTACCAAATACACTTACTGGTACACCAAAATAAAAAGCTTTTGCACAGTGAAGGAAGCCATCAACAAACAAAAAGGCAACCTAGTGAATAAGAGAAGACATCTGTAAATGATACTTTTGATAAGAGGTTAATATCCAATACATACATATAAAGTTATTAGGCAACTCAACACCCCCCCAAAAAAAACCAAACAAACAAAAAAACAAACAAAAAGCCCCCAACCTGATTAAAACATAACCAGAAAATCTGAATAGATATTTTTCCAAAGCAGACATACAGATGCCCAGCAGATACTTAAAAAGAAGCTTGGGGTGCATAAACGGCTAACTTTAGGGTCCAACTCTTGATTTCAGCTCTGGTCATGATGTCAGGGTCATGAGATAAAGCCGCACATTCGGCTCTGTGCTCAGCACTAAGTCTGCTGGAGATTCTCTCCCTCTCCTTTTGCCCCTCCCTCTGCTCTAGTAAAACAAGTAAGTAAAATTGTTAAAAAAAAAAAAAAAGACACCCAACATCATGCATCATAAGGAAAATGTAAATCAAAACCACAATGAGCAATCACTTTACACTAGTCACAAAGGCTAATATCAAAAAGACAACTGACAAGTGTTGGCAAGGATGTAGAGAAAAGGGAACCACTGTGAGCTGCTGTTAGGAATAGAAATACTTTAAGATCCAGTAATTCCATCACAGGGTAAAACAGGAACACCAGTTTCAAAATATATATGCACCCTATGTTTACTATAGTATTATTTAAATGGGCAAAATATGAAAGCAACCTAAGTGTCTGTCTGTAAATGAATTTGGATAAACAAGATGTGTTCTGTGCGTGTGTGTGTACATAGACTCTTAAATCCAAAAAACTGGTGGCTGCCAGGATGGGTGAAATAAGGAGATTAAGAGATTAAAAACTTCCACTTATAAAAAAAAAAACCATACAAATGAAAAGTACAACGTAAGGAAAACAGTCAATAATACTGGAACAACAGTGTATGATAATACACAGTGACTACACTTAGCGTAGTAAGCCACGAGTAGAACACGGAATTACTGAATCAATGCTGTACACCTGAAACTAACATTGTATGTTAATAGTTATTTCAATAAAAAAAAAAAAAAAAGAAAACCCATGATACGCAAGAAACACATTTTAGATTCGAAGACACAGGTTTAAAGTAAAAGGATGAAAGTTGATATAATCAAATAGAAATCTTCATTTCCCCTGTCCTAGCAATTCTCATTACAGTGACAGGTACCGCTATCTAACCGTGAAGTCAGACGGGATCCTCTATTCTTCCACAATTGAATTCTTCAGTCTACTCCCTGAGCAAATTCTGTGGTTCAGTTTTTTAAATTTGCTTGTCCACTGCTACCATCTGAGGTGAAGCCAGCCTTGTAACCAAACTCTCTTTTATTTTTGTCCCTTTCAGTCTACTATCCATAAGGCAATGCTGAGTGCTTTTAAAGCTTATGAAATAGTATTTCTCTTCAGCTTAAAAACTTTGAAAGCCTTCTCTGTGTCTCACAGCATTTAGAATCAAATTCAATTTCCTTTCTTTTTTCTTCAAGGGTCTAATACGGTCTCTGCCTAGCTCTCGTATCTGCTACTTCTCAGGAACAAAATGGAACCTCCCGGGACACAAAGGAAGGATAGCCAAAATGTTGAGAAAAAAAATAATTTATAATTTAAAATTCAGCAATATTAATATTCCAAAATGAGTGCAAAAGAATGTATTTTCCAACATACAAGTACTCAGAAAGTTCATTACGTCTCTAAAACACCCATGGAAAATATCTGTCGAGAAAAAAAAGTCTACCCCCTAAGAGGCAAAAGAATGAGAAAATAAGTAACATGATCAAATAAACCAGCCAAACATATTAAGTCTAAGTCAGGACAGACCATAAAAAATAACATTTTTTAAATAAAGACAAGTAAAATTTCTGAAGGTATGGATACGGAGTAGAGAAAGTATCTGAACTAAGTGGAAAAATAAAAATGCTAACTAAAAAAAATACATATTTAAACTTTAAGAGTAGTCAACAGAATAGGCTTAGAATATACAACTTTAGGGGGAAAAATGGAGTAAGAAAACCTTTATCAACAGCAACAAAAAAGAGAAAAGAAGAAAGAGGAGCAGGGAGGAGGAATCGAACAAGTAGCACAGGGAGGCGAAAACAACCGTAAATGGACCTGGTGAAACTCCCTTCCTGATGACAGTGTCACAACCCACGATGACAAAAACTGCAGAAGAAAACCCAGTACATACTACTCTCAGCAGATAAATCAAAATATGATGCAAGAAATAAATTAAAAAGACAGCTTTAAAATCTAGGAAGTAAAAACTAACCTAATTATTAGGACAAATAGACAAATCTACACTCATAGAAAAAGGTGTCTCACTTTAAAAATGGATAAATTGGGTACGTCATAAAGTATGTAAAACATCTGCATAATGTACGTATAGTAAACCTGTTCTAGCATATGCGTAATTTATACACACACACAAATATATAGACTGAGTAGACATTACTTATTATATACAAAACATGTACAAAACCAAATAGACAAGTCCAAAAAGATCTCAAAATACCTAAAATAAGGTCATAAAGTCCACAATTATTAAACGGAAAGGAAAAGAAGAATTCTACATTCACATTTTGAAATTCCATACCCACAGAAATTAAAACAGTAAGAACTCCTGTACAACCTTAAGTGAATGAAAATGTTTAACTGAAAATATGAACTTTTAAACAGTAAAGCAATAAAAGCACTTATCAACACATACAAGACATAACGAAGTGATAACCAGAAAAATATTTACGCCCTGAAATGTATTTATTAAAAGTTAATAAAAGTGAAAAGTGAAATAACTTACGGAAGTGGCAAGCCCTGGTAACTATGCCTAGGCAAAAATAGACAATCCTGGTCCAAGGAGTATTAAACTACTTAAAAAGTCAGCATAACTGAAAAACCAGTTAAGGATGGAACAAAATCAAATTTTAGGTCCATCTCACATGGTGCAAAAAAATCGTAAAAACAAGATTTTCTAGTTGAATCCAGCAACGCAGTAAAATATCAAGTACAATTTGCAACAGAAATTTCGAGATGATTCAACATTACACAACATATCAACCTGTATTCCTGTTTAGGGTTTTAAAGACGAAATCTTTATGCCTTTTCCCTTCTAAACTCTAAAGAAATATTAGCAATGGAGTACAAAGGGTTCACTCCCATGAGGAACAACAGATGACGTCAGCAACTGGAGACCTCAACAGCATTCAAAAGAGGAAAGATAGCAGAGGGACAACTAATTTAGTATCCTTTTATAGGAGCCACAGTGTGACAGGCGATGAGAGAAAAGGAAAAGAAAGGAGGACTCTTTCAAAACAAAAAAACCCCTTCCAGAGCTTCTGGAGAACTCAGAGATGTCAAGTATAAAAGACAACATATAGAACAGGACTGCTGTGCCCTGCACCTCCTGGCCCCCTGCTCCCGGACCCACTCCGCACAGACACCCTGAGCACTTAGCCCTGACAGCCTCTGCACAGTTTATGAGAGGCGCTTGGGATCTGAAGATAAAGGCACAAAAAAAAAGGAGTGAAGCTGAAAACTGGAAGATTCACATAATGCTTCAACCACCAGGAATGTTTCAAGTTATACATCTATCCCTAAGAAAGGTCATTCGAACTTCAGTTTCTGAATGGCTCTGAAGAACAAAACCCCACATACTGCTGGGTATCTCTTATCTAAGGAGCCTACTTTCTTCCACAGCCATCTTAAAGTGATTTTGCCATCAAGCCCCACCCATGCACAAAGAATTTATTATCAGCTTTTTAACGTCCTACCCTTAATGTCAACAGAATATATCTCTTAAAATTTAATTTCTGCTACTGAGATAACTCAATCCAATTTTACCATCACTCCAATAAACTATAGCCACTCAGTTGCAAAGATCACAGTGCCTGTCTAGGAGTAGTCTTGAGAATTTTTCCTCATTATCTTCTGTGCAACTGCTCTACTTCCAAATCTTAGTGTCCCTCACAGATTAAGAAGGAAAATGAAGAGGACCTTATACAATTTCCAAACAAAAAGCTGTCCTATAATCTAGACCTGAACACAAAAGTTAGGTCACATTACCATAGTAAAAATTTCAACACAATCTTACCTGCTTATCTTTCCTTTCTATAATATCTTGCTTTTGTTTGCATTTTTGAGAGGTCTCCTTAATATCTGTTGCCTGTAAGATTGAACCAGAAGGAGGGGAACGTAGTTAAAATCTCAAGCAAGCCATTATGAGGCCTTGCCCATTCAAATATCAAGTTAATCCACAAGGCTTTTCATTTCTTCCAAACCAAATTCAGTTACCACCCAAAATACTAACTTATTTACAAATCTATAAAAGGTTATTTACTGATATTAAAAATAGTCATGGCAATATGCATACATGTTTCTTTATCCCTTCCCATGTATTATCTTGTGGTAGTTCATCTGATTCTAAAAAAACATTCTATTAGGATAGCAGGATCCATAGTTCAAACTGTTCCTCAAAATCTTGGGACTCCAAAATCTCCCTAAAGGTTAAAAGCCATGACCATAAAATTTTTAATAAATGGAATATTCCATATGCAATTATACTATTTATTCTAAAAACATCAGGTTTTAGAAGAAATTCAATGTTTCCAGGAATACTATTCTGAATCCTCTTATTAAAATAATCACATTTTGGGGCGCCTGGGTGGCTCAGTTGGTTCAGCGTCTGCCTCTGGCTCAGGTCATGATCTCAGGGTCCTGGGATCGAGCCCCACACCGGGCTCTCTGCTCAGCGGGGAGCCTGCTTCCCCCTCTCTCTCTGCCCTCGATTCACATGCTCTCTTGCTCTCTCTCAAGTACAATCTTTAGGGGGGAAAAAAAATCACATTTCAGTTTGCGCTTTTGTATGCTGGAATATCTTAAAGAAGCAACCTGCCCAAAGTGACGATTAGGAGCCTGAAAGCCCTTTGGTGGCAGACTTGAGTTAAAAAATGAACGAAAGCTACAAGTAAATTCACAAAATTACTTAGAAGACCTGCAGAGTAGTTTTTGTACTTGCTAAAATACAGAAAATCCTGGGGCGCCTGGGTGGCTCAGTGGGTTAAAGCCTCTGCCTTTGGCTCAGGGTCCTGGGATCGAGCCCCACATCGGGCTCTCTGCTCAGTGGGGAGCCTGTTTCCTCCCTCTCTCTCTGCCTGCCTCTCTGCCTACTTGTGATCTCTGTCAAATAAATAAATAAAATCTTTAAAAAAATAAAATAAAACACAGAAAATCCTAAATTGAGCCAGCAAAGTACCTTCTCTTTGATTCGAGCCTCCAACACGAGACGCTGCCTCTCAATTTCTTCAATACGACGGGTCATAGGGATCTGCCCTTCTTTAAGTTTCCTCACCTCTTCCTTCACTCGGTCTCGAGCTAGTTTTACTTCTTCATACTCCTGACGAACATTTTCATACTCCTTGCAATTAATTCAAGAAACAGAAGTTAATGTACTACTAGCTTAAATTAACACATACACTAAAATCGAAGTGCAGGCAGAAACCAAATCTATGAAAAGACTGTTTTGATATCCTTTTGGCAAGTCTACTAATATAAACTTTACCTGCTGAAACAACTTCAGAAATAGTGTATACCAACAATGACTTATTAAGAACCTTGATAATCACTCAGTTTATCTCCATCACTAGGCTGGACTCTGACTTCGATGGTTCTGAAACTTACACAGTAATTGCTACTAAAATGAAGTTTTCCTCTAGTCTCTCAATAAAGAAGAGATATAAGAATGTATAAATAAACAAAAGAAACTCAGTTATGAAAAGTAAAAATGAAAAAACAAAACAAAGGAAAAATGGATCAAAAGGAGAAAAAAATGTGGGTAAAAATGTCATGTCACAGGAATTAATATTTGCTAAAAAAAAGTAAGTGCAGTGCTCAGAGAGCATACAGTAAGATTGGGACGAAGAAAAGTAAGAAAAGATTACAGACATTAAATTTAAAAAAAGGAAAAAAGATTGAAATCAATCTCAAAGAAAAAGATAAACCAAAAGACTTTAAAGCAGAAAGATAAAGTAGATTAAGAGTAATAGTGGGCATAGGAAAATGTAGTCAAAACAAGCTGTAAAGCAAAAAGTTTAAGAATAATGAATTATGGGACAGGGTAGGGTGAGGGGGTGGCAGAGAAAGGCCACCAATACAGCCACATGTTTTTCCATTCTAGTAATAATTACCTCCATTCTAACCCTGGAACAAACATTATAAAGCTTTCTTATTTTGTTCCGCCCGTCAAAAAGAAATGCACTGAGGGACTGGACTCTTTAGCCCAAACTGTGCTCATAAATAATAACTATACACTGCACGGTGATTAAAAGGAACGGTAGCCCCAAAAAACTCAGGAAGCCGGAGCAGAGAATTGTAGTCCATAGCCTGCAGCTGCATCTGTACCTGAACTTATTAGTGGTACAAGCCAAGTAAATTCTTTGTGACCTGAGGACACTCAAAGATTTAATTTTTTTGTGTAAACATTTTTAGCTCATTAACATCTTATAAAACAAACTGTCTGTTGAGGATTCAAATCTGGAAGAATTAAGAGCACTATCAATTGTTATCTGTTACACAATAATAGTAACAGTATACACCCATCATAATACCACCAATAATACCAAATTTATTATGATATATAAGGCAAAAATGAACAAAAGCACCTAATTTGAACATAGAGCAATCAGTACCTTCTTTATAGCTTTTCTGCTAGTTAAAGCATCACTATTTTTGCCTCTAATAATTAAGACTTACCACCCATGGCCTTTTAGCTTCAAGCATCTCAATCAAATCTAAATGTCGCTTACGTTCATAGAACCTCTCCACATCTTGTTTATATCTTTCATTCCTCTGAATCATTTTCTCTAGATATTCAGTTTTCTCTTTGCATGAGGTCTAAAACAAATATTTAACAATTAGTTTAACTGAAAGGACACCAGGTCAGATTCTTTAATGATGAAAATGAACAATGCTACCAAAACTTCACAAAAAGAATTTCATAGGCGTTCTTAAGAACTGTGTACAACTAACATGCATACCTAAGTTCTGGTCTAGGCCCTGCAATTTATTAGTTGTGTGACTGTGGGGAAGCCCCACTACATCTCTAAGCCTAGCCTCTTCCTGCCTGAAAAAAAGACACCTGTCTGTCCCACTCACCTCAAGGGTAGAAGCAATACACTCTAAGCACAAGGTCAACAAAAGCTATAATGTGATATACAAATGAAAACTAGTATTATTACAATTAGTATGTTATGAATACCCATGACTTAGGGCTTAGAAATGAGATGAAGGAAGATAAAATTTGCCCTTTAGACTATGAGTTAACAAATGCAAAGATGTACTCAAAACCTAGCAGGATAAGTGGCTACATTCCTTCAGAGGATGGTACTAATTTCAGAGTATTTCTGATGGTGTACAGGAGTCCCTCCCCTTATTTGAGGGGAATAGAGTCCCAAACCACTAGAGGATGCCTGAAACTGCACACAGTACCAAAACAGCATACAGTACTGCTTTTTCCTGTACATGCATGCCTATGACAAAGCTTAATTTATATATCAGACACAGTAAGAGACTAATAAGAAAAGAGAGTAACAATAAGCGGTCATAAAAGTTAATGAATGTGGGTTCTCTCTCAGAATATATCATACTATTGTCACTCTTCTTGTGATAATGTGAGATGAAAAAATGCCATGTGATGACATGAAGTGAGACATTGTGACATAACGTCAGACTACTGTTGACCTTGTGACCATAAGTCAGGAAGATCATTTGCTTCTGGACCACAGGTGACCACGGGTAATTGAAATGGCAAGTAACTACAAGCGTGAATAACGGGGGACTACTATCAGACTGTTCCAGGGGGGTAAGGGCACAAAGACAGACAGAGTATCTGAAACAGCATAAAATAATTACTACTCCTTTGGTCACAGACTCTGAAAAAGTAAAATAAATTATAATAATTTGCATATTATTAAGTATGGACAGTTACAATTCAAGAGAGAGCATCTGTTTATAAGATATCTTATGAAAATTTACTGAATTTATTTTAATGGCTGGGACATGGAAAATGATTCATTAAACACAACACCTCTTCAAGTGATATGCTATAGAGGATATTTTAATTTATGAGTTTAAGGTGAACATAAAAACAATACTGCAACTGAACACAGAACTCTCTACAAAGTCTACCCTCCTGCAACTCAAAAAATATGAGAACAGGTTCAACAGAGACACTACATCAAAAGCTACAGGTTCATTGTTGTATTACACAAAGCCTTGTACCGTCCTGGCACATGGCAGGTGTTTTAAGAAATACTGAATGAGTAAAAGAATAATACCGAAACTTTGAGAGAAATAAATACTTTAAAATACCATTATTGGTTCCTTAGAAATTCAATTAATAACATGTATTTGATGAAATGGTAGTCAAATTTTTCAAAGTTTTTTCAACTCCAATTCTCACTTTCTATGACTTAATTAATGTCAGCAATGCAATCCTAGGTGGAAAAAACCCACAAATATATGAAGCCACTCAATGAATCAGAGCTACTATTCACCCTACCACATTGTGAAAGATGGAAATCAGTCAGGGACAATAAAAATGAGTTGTCTGTTTATAAATACCTCTAGTTGTTTTTCTTTCTCCCTGAAGTTTTTGAGTTCACAATGGTATCTGTGCATTTCTGGAGGACCAATAGACTTCTCAGTAGCTTCCAGGAGTTCAATTTTACTCAGTTTAGCAAATTCTCCAACTTTATCCTAGAGCATAAAACTTAAATATCAGCAACTATTATCATTTTTTTGAAGACTTGTTAGAATGGGAGAGGGACAGAGAAACTTAAGCAGACTCTGTACTCAGCAAAGAGTCCAACGCAGGGCTCAACCTTACGACCCTGACAACATGACCTGAGCAGAAACCAAGAGTCAGACATGTAACTGAATGTGCCACCCAGGTGCTCTGCAACTATTTCCATTCATAAATATCTTCAAAACATATTTCAGTCAGTGATCACGCTTGTTAAAATGAAACGCATTTAAAAGAAAAAAACTGTTAAGGTGTGCAATATATACAAACTCTGTCCTTCATGTATTATTCCTTAAAATGATAAAGGGTATGAATTGTCATCTAAGAACCTTTTAAAATTTTCTAGGTCAATATTTCTAGGGTAAAGTGTTTATATACATATAATAAATAGCTTGGGGATAAAAAAAGAGTTCCCTGGATTGAAACCGTTATCTACCACACATCAACTGGAATGTTTGAAGTTAAGAAAAAAGATATCCATAACATCTACTTCTGGACATATCAGACATCATCTAACAATGCTTTATTTTAAATTTTTATTTAATTTGGACATATGTAATCAAGTCATTGTTTCTGAATTGAAAAAATGAACTATAATTCAATCACTAGACAGCACTCAAAGAAATTTAACATTTTATGTGCATTTTCAGGGCATTTTTACTAAAACAAACTTAAAATATAACAAAGTTTTAGAATGCACATCTACAGATTTAAGAGTTTTAGTATATCACATATTTTATAAAAAAACATGGTTAAGAAGTTGTTTATTACCAAAATTTTAAGTGCCTACAAACTGTAGCACATGGCCACGCAAGTTACTATACTTAAAAACAGTACTTTATTTCCTTTACCATATTCTGTAGTTTAGACTTTCAGCTTTTTATTAATTGAAATCTTCCAAATTACTTCAATAAGATTATGAGATGAAATGCCACTTTTTACAAAGAACTGTTAGAAAGTATTAGTTATGAGGCTTACTTTAAATAGCCTCTATTATAATATCCCTTGAAAAGTATTTACATTCTGGTATGGCATGAAGAGGACACAAATTTTACCATGTGTATACTTAATTCTCTCATACCTGAGGTAGAAATTGGCAAAGATTGCCCACTTGAATGTTTAAGGCTGCAACTTGCTCTTCTACTACTTTCTGGGTTGTAGATTTTTTGTTGATGAACCAAGATGACTGATTTTTTGCCACATCAATCTCACGGGTAATTACAAGATTTCCTGAAGTTCTGAACCTAGTTAAAAATAATTTTAAAAATCTTTATGTTCAAAATACATATATCGTTTTAGAAATATAATTTCCAAAATTCTCTTGCAAAAAAGGATGCCAGACAAGATTATTATAACTTTTATTCCTTTTGAAGTTTTGGCCCCTCCAAGGAAGGAAACCTTGATAATTTATTGGTAATTGGTAATAATACATTATTAATCACAGGTAAGTTACCACTTTTTCAACATCACAATTATTTAAACTATTAAAATAAAACAAAGCCAACACTAATTTCCAAACACTGACAGAGGATTTACATATCTGGAGTTATTTATCCTTTAATTATTATTCTCCAATCACATGCGTTGACTGCAATTCAAAATGGGTTGGTCTATTCAACCATACAAAATTAATGCTGTAACTTCCTCTACTGGAAGATAAATGAATGAAAACCAATTCTTGCATAAGCAGGTCCAGACATCAAAACTAGCCTGGTCATACAGGTAGCCCATGCCTTCCTTGTCAGGTACTCCACTCTGAATTCAGAGAGGACTACATCATACGCCCTCTTAAAGGAACATTAAGCAATACAGAATCTGAAAGAAGGGTATTTACTTATTTCTTGCTTTTAGAAGTACTACTGCTCCACACCTCTCATCCATCTTCTTCACTGGGAATCAGCAGCATGTGGTAGAAAGATAAATTATTGGTATTCAATGGCTAAATGACAATGACACTTTGTAAATGTCGTGTATATAGACTATATATACTGTAATCAGAACACTCCAAACATTAAGATTTTAGAACTTTAAAAAAAAGTAATTTTAAATTTTCATTTCCAGCAGAATGACTAATGAAGTACTCTGTTGGTCTTCTTGTTCTGAACTACAAATAATGAAATATTAAAATATGTTCACAAATGCATTTAGGAGTTAGCACGAAAGCAAGTAAATCTGGCCTAAATCCCAGGGCAGGTGGAGATCCAGAAGTTGAAAAATGAAAACTGGCTTTTACTTTGGGAGTATCTGTTCCATCAAATAACCTTACACATTCACTTTCATAACCTCCTAGGAGAGGAGCTACAAAGGCTCCAAACTACCCAAGGTAGAGAGTCTAATAAAAACCATCCCCAAAAGACTAAACCCTCAATGTAAGGGTAAACTAGAACTACTCCATAATTACCATGAGCACCACCGCCAGTGAGGTAAACTGTCTCAAACTATGGCTTGAGCTGCAAAAAAATCCCCCACAATTTCTCCTGAGGACAGTTAATAACCTCAAGCCAGTCTCAGATATATTAGTATACTTAAGTCAGTTACATAACATACCTAGGGTTCCAAAATGCACAAACTGAGAACTGTGTATATTTTGATCCTGGGTTGAAAGTACCCAGTGGTCTTTTGTATAAGTGAAAATTCCCTCAGCAGGAATCCATCCTTACCCTCAAAAAATTAACACAAAGTTCAAAGAGAAAGGGGCAGCTTACTGGAAACACACATATATGAAAACAAACCAAGAGTAAGAACTAGCAGAAATAAAAAAGTAGAGTCATACTGAATTAATGGGCAAATACAGAATAAGGAAATTCACTATATTTCAAGAAATAGAAGATTGAAAATATTTACTTATATCTGATCTAAAGAAGAACTAAAGGGAAATGGATCTAGAAAGCAGTGCAAAGACATAAAAAGATGAAAAATATGGAGGATGTTAAGAGACACAGATGACTGAGTAAGAGAACCTAACATCTAATAGGAGTTCCAGAAGGGAAGGAGACACAAAGGGTCAGTGGCAATACAGGAAGAGATAATAGATAAGAATTTTCCAATCCATAAATTTAAGAAGCTCATTAAGTCCCAAGCAAATAAATAAAAAAATAAATCCACATCTAAATATATGATGTGAAACTATAACACACCAAAAACAGGATTTCAAAAGACACTTGAGCCACATGAAACCAATGACCCCCCCACCAAAAAAGGCACTTGAGATAAAGAGAATTACTGACAAAGAAACTAAGATTATATTCACATCTGAAGAATGTGGAATTATACTTCACATGTCTTGAGAAAAGACCTATCAATGTAGCATTTATATCTACCAAATACATCTTTCAAGACTTAGAATGGGTAGGTCAAGATGGCGGAGGAAGAGCAGTCTGAGATGACATCAGGCAGGAGATTAGCTAGATCATTATTAAACCATTCCAAACACCTATAAATCCAACAGGAGATCGAAGAGAAGAAGAGCAGCAATTCTAGAAACAGAAAATCGACCACTTTCTGAAAGGGTTTTTTCTTCTACAAAATTTTGGGATACAACTTCTTCTAATCAAAATATACCCTAAATCTAGCACAGGGTTTGTTCTAATCTCCAGCCTGAGCAAATTCTCTCCACTTTCTTTTTCTTTCTTTTCCCAACCAACTTATCTTAACTCCCTTTTTAGAATTTTTCTTTAATTTTCATCTTTACAGTCATATTCCATCCCTTCACCATGTTTACACTTATTTTGTGTGTGTGTGTGTGTGTGTGTGTGTACATATATATTTTTTTCTTAAAAATTTTGGGAGGTGGTTTCTTCTAAGATGCTTCTTCTAAAATGCTCCAAAATACTCCCAAAATCAAGTGGGTGGCTCTGTTCTATTCACCAGTCTAATATATATATATATTTTTTTCTTTTTTAAATTCTTTTTTTGAACTTCTTTTAACCCTTCTCCCCACAATTTGAGGTCTCTTCTGATTTGGTTAATGCACATTTTTCTGGGGTCTTTGCCACCCTTTTAGTATTTTATTCTTTCATATATTCTTATCTGGGTAAAATGAAAAGGCAGAAAAACTCACCACAAAAAAAAAGAACAAGAGGAAGTACCAAAGGCTAGGGACCTAATCAATACGGACATCGGTAATATGTGAGATCTAGAGTTCAGAATGATGATTCTCAAGGTGCTAGCTGGGTTCAAAAAATGCATGGAAGATATTAGAGAAACCCTGTCTGGAGATATAAAAGCCCTTTCTGGAGAAATAAGAGAACTAAAATCTAACCAAGTTGAAGTCAAAAAAGCTATTAATGAGGTGCAATAAAAAATGGAGGCTCTTACTGTTAGGATAAATGAGGCAGAAGAGAGAATTAATGATATAGACCAAATGACAGAGAATAAAGAAGCTGAGCAAAAGAGAGACAAACAACTACTGGGCAATGAAGGGAGAATTTGAGAGTTAAATGATACCATAAGATGAAACAATATTAGAATAATTGGGATTCCAAAAGAAGAAGGGGGTGAGGGAGAACAGAAGGTATACTGGAGCAAATTTTTGTAGAGAATTTTCCCTAATATGGCAAAGGGAACAAACATCAATCCAGGAGGCGCAGAGAACACCCCTCAAAATCAGTAAGAATAGGTCCATACCCCATCATCTAATAGTATAACTTACAAGTCTTAACAACAAAGAGAAAATCCTGAAAGCAGCCCAGGACAAGGAGTCTGTAACATACAATGATAAAAATATTAGATTGGCAGCAGACTTATTCACAGAGACCTGGCAGGCCAGAAAGAACTGGCATGATATATTCAGAGCACTAAATGAGAAAAACATGCAGCCAAGAATACTATATCCAGCTAGGCTATCATTGAAATAGAAGGAGAGATAAAAAGCTTCCAGGACAAACAAAAACTAAAGAAATTTGTAAACACCAAACCAGATCTACAGGATACTGAAAGGAGTCCTCTAAGCAAAGAGAGAGCCTAAAAGTAACAGGCCAGAAAGGAACAGAGACTAAATATACAGTAACAGTCACCTTATAGGCAATACAATGGCATTAAATTCATCTCTCTCAATAGTTACCCTGAATGTAAATGGGCTAAATGCCCCAATCAAGACACAGTGTAACAGATTGATAAAAAAAAACAAACCATCAATATGCTGCCTACAAGAAACTCATTTTAGACCCGAAGACACCTCCAGATTTAAAGTGAGGGGGTGGAAAACAATTTACCATGCTAATGGATATCAAAAGAAAGCTGGGGTGGCAATCCTTATATTAGATCAATTAGATTTTAAGCCAAAGACTATCATAAGAGATGAGGATGGACACTATATCATACTCAAAGGGTCTGTCCAGCAAGAAGATCTAACAATTTTAAATATCTATGCTCCTAACATGGGAGCAGCCAACTATATAAACCAATTAATAACAAAATCAAAGAAACACATCGATAATAATACAATAATAGTAGGGGACTTAACACCCCCCTCACTGAAAAGGACAGATCATACAAGCAAAAGATCAACAAGGAAATAAAGGCCTTAAATGACACACTGGACCAGATGGACATCACAGGTATATTCAGAACATTCCATCCCAAAGCAACAGAATACACATTCTTCTCTAGTGCACATGGAACAATCTCCGGAATAGGTCACACCCTGGGTCACAAATCAGGCTCTCAACTGGTACCAAAAGATTGGGATCATTCCCTGCATATTTTCAGACCACAATGCTCTGAAGCTAGAACTCAATCACAAGAGGAAATTTGGAAAGAACCCAAATACATGCAAGCTAAAGAGCATCCTACTAAAGAATGAATGGGTCAACCACGAAACTAAAGAATTGAAAAAATTAATGGAAACAAATGATAATGAAAGCACAACTGCTCAAAATCCGTGGGACACAGCAAAGGCAGTACTGAGGAAAATAGCGATACAAGCCTTTCTCAAGAAACAAGAAAGGTCTCAAATACACAACCTAATCCTACACCTAAAGGAGTTGGAGAAAAAAAATAACAAAGCCTAAACCCAGCAGGAGAAGAGAAATAATAAAGATCAGAGCCGAAATCAATGAAATAGAAACCAAAAAACAATAGAACAAATCAACGAAACTAGGAGCTAGTTCTTTGAAAGAAATAAGAAGATTGATAAATCCCTGGCCAGACTTATCAAAAAGAAAAGAGAAAGGACCCAAATAAAATCATGAATGAAAGAGGAGAGATTACAACCAACATCAAAGAAATACAAACAACTATAAGAACATATTATGAGCAACTATACACCAGCAAATTTGACAATCTGGAAGAAATGGATGCATTCCTAGAGTCATATAAACTACCACAACTGAACCAGGATGAAACAGAAAACCTGAACAGACCCATAACCAGTAAGGAGATTGAAGCAGTCATCAAAAAATCTCCCAACGAGAGCCCAAGGCCAGATGGCTTCCCTGGGGAATTCTACCAAGCATTTAAAGAAGAATTAATTCCTATTCTCCTGAAACTGTTCCAAAAAATAGAAATGGAAGGAAAACTTCCAAACTCATTTTATGAGGCCAACATTACCTTGATCCCAAAACCAGACAAGGATCCCATCAAAAAAGAGAATTATAGACCAATACCATGATGAACAGAGATGCAAAAATTCTCACCAAAATACTAGCCAATAGGATCCAACAGTATATTAAAAGGATTATTCACCATGACTAGGTGGGATTTATTCCAGGGCTGCAGGGTTGGTTCAACACCCATGAATCAATCAATGTGATACAATACATTAATAAAAGAAAAAACAAGAAACATATGATACTCTCAATAGATGCGGAAAAAGCATTTGACAAAGTACAGCATCCTTTCTTGATCAAAACTCTTCAAAGTGTAGGGATAGAGGGTACATACCTCAATATCATCAAAGCCATCTATGAAAAACCCACAGCGAATATCATTCTCAATGGAAAAAAACTGAAAGCTTTTCCACTAAGGTCAGGAACATGGCAGGGATGTCCATTATCACCACTGCTATTCAACATAGTACTAAAAATCCTAGCCTCAGCAATCAGACAACAAAAAGAAATTAAAGGCATCCAAATCGGCAAAGAAGTCAAACTCTCACTCTTTGCAGATGATATGATACTTCATGTTGAAAACCCATAAGACTCCACTCCAGAACTGCCAGAACTCATACAGGAATTCAATAAAGTGTCAAGATATAAAATCAATGCACAGAAATCAGTTGCATTTCTATATACCAACAATAAGACACAAGAAAGGGAAATTAAGGAGTCAATCCCATTTACAATTCCACCAAAACCATAAGATACTTAGGAATAAACTTAACCAAAGAAGCAAAGAATCTGTACTCAGAAAACTATAAAGTACTCATGAAAGAAACTGAGGAAGACACAAAGAAACAGAAAAATGTTCCATGTTCATGGATTGAAGAATAAATATTGTGAAAATGTCTATGCTACCTAAAGCAATCTACATGTTCAATGCAATACCTATCAAAATACCAACAATTTTTTTCAAAGAAATGGAACAAATAATCCTAAAATTTATATGGAACCAGAAAAGACCTCAAATAGCCAGAGAAATGTTGAAAAAGAAAGCCATAGCTGGTGGCATCACAATTCCAGACTTCAAGCTCTATTACAAAGCTGTCATCATCAAGACAGTATGGTACTGGCACAAAAACAGACACATAGATCAATGGAACAGAATAGAGAGCCCAGAAATAGACCCTCAACTCTATGGTCAACTAATCTTCGACAAAGCAGGAAAGAATGTCCAATGGAAAAAAGGCATTCTCTTCAACAAATGGTGTTGGGACAATTGGACAGCCACATGCAGAAAAATGAAACTGGACCATTTCCTTACATCATACACAAAAAGAGACTCCAAATGGATGAAAGACCTCAATGTGAGACAGGAATTCATCAAAATCCTTGATGAGAACACAGGCAGCAACCTCTTCGACCTCAGCTGCAGCAACTTCTTCCTAGAAACATCACCAAAGGCAAGGGAAGCAAGGGCAAAAATGAACTATTGGGACATCATCAAGATCAAAAGCTTTTGCACAGCAAAGGAAACAGTCAACAAAACCAAAAGACAACTGACAAAATGGGAGAAGATATTTGCAAACGACATATCAGATAAAGGGCTAGTATCCAAAATCTATAGGAACTTATCAAACTCGACACCCTTAAGAACAAATAATCCAATCAAGAAATGGGCAGAGGACATGAACAGACATTTCTGCAAAGAAGACATCCAGATGGCCAACAGACACATGAAAAAGTGTTCCATATCACTTGGCATCAGGGAAATATAAATCAAAACCACAATGAGATACCACCTCACGCCAGTCAGAATGGCTAAAATTAGCAAGTCAGGAAACACCAGATGCTGGCGAGAATGTGGAGAAAGGGGAGCCCTCCTACACTGTTGGTGGGAACGCAACCTGGTGCAGCCACTCTGGAAAACAGCATGGAGGTTCCTCAAAAAGTTGAAAACAGAGCTACCTTACGGCCTAGCAATCGCACTAATGGGTATTTACCCTAAAGATACAAATGTAGTGATCTGAAGAGGCACATGCACCGAATGTTTATAGCAGCAATGTCCACAATAGCCAAACTATGGAAAGAACCTAGATGTCCATCAACAGATGAATGGATAAAGATGATGTAGGGGTGTGTGTGTGTGTGTGTGTGTGTGTGTGTGTGTGTGTGTACACATAATGGAATACTATGCAGCCATCAAAAGAAATGAAATCTTGCCATTTGCGACAACGTGGATGGAACTAGAGGGTATTATGCTGAACGAAATAAGTCAATCAGAGAAAGACAATTATCATATGATCTCCCTGATATGAGGAAGCTGAGAGGCAAAGTGGGGGGTTTGGGGGGTAGGGAAGGAAAAAAATGAAACAAGATGGGATTGGGCAGGAGACAAACCATAAGAGACTCTTAATCTCACAAAACAAACTGAGGGTTGCCGGGGGGAAGGGAGTAGGGAGAGGGTGGTTGGATTATGGACATTGGGGAAGGTGAGTGCTGTGAAGTGTGTAAACCTGGCAATTCAGACCTGTAGCCCTGGGACTAATAATACATTATATGTTAATAAAAAATTTAAAAAAGACTTAGAGCAAAAGAACATCATTTTCAGACAAAAACTGAACATTCTACTAGAAGATCCTCATTAAAGAAAACTTTTAAAAATATCCTCTGGCGAAAAGAAAGTGATCTCAAAGGAAATAACAAAAATGCAAGAAAAAATAAAAGCAAGACAAACCAAAAACACATGAGGTAATTCTAAACAAACATTGACAATAGAAATTGATAGTAGTTATTATGTCTAAAAGAGTTTAAAAGACAAGACAAAATTAAAATAGTTCAGACAAGTTATTCAAATAAAAACTCTAAGGTCTTTATTCAACAGGAAGATAGAGACATTTTGGTCTAGACTCAAATTCGAGTATATGTGTTAAGAATTCTAACAACTGCTAATAAAAGAATGAATAATTTCCAAAACAGTAAAGAAAAATTACACAAAAATCCAAACAAAGTCAAGAAAGTAAAGAAATACTGAAAAACAATAAAAAGCACAGAGGGGCGCCTGGGTGGCTCAGTTGGTTAAGTGAGGCCTTTGGCTCAGGTCATGATCCTGGAGTCCCAGGATCGAGTCCGACATCGGGCTCCCTGCTGGGCAGGGAGTCTGCTTCTCCTGCTGACCTCTCTCCTCTCATATTCTCTCTCTCTCTCTCTCAAATAAGTAAATAAAATCTTAAAAAAAAAAAAAAAAAAAAAGCACAGAATAAGGCTGTAAAAATAAGTCCCAACATATAAACCAATAAATGTAATGGATGTGCACTATTTAAAAGGCTATGTAAAAACCACCCAACTATACATGTTGAAACGAGATACAAAAGGTATTAAAAACTTGAAATTAATGAATAAAAAAAGATAATTTGGAAAACACTTAAAAAGAAAGCTGCTGGGGCACCGGGTGGCTCAGTGGGTTAAAGCCTCTGCCTTCGGCTTGGGTCATGATCTCAGGGCCCTGGGATCGAGCCCCGCATCGGGCTCTCTGCTTGGCAGGGAGCCTGCTTCCACCTCTCTCTCTGCCTGCCTCCCTGTCTACTTGTGATACTTGTGATCTTCGTCAAATCAATAAATAAAATCTTTACAAAAAAAAAAAAAAAAAAAAAAAAAAAAAAAAAAAAAAAAAAAAAAAAAAAAAAAAAAAGCTGCCAACTACACTAGTGGCAAATTAAAACATATTCTAAGGGAAATGCATCAAAAGATAAAAGTCAGTACATAACACAAAGTTCAACTCCAGATAGAACAATCCGAATCTTAGCTGTATCCTGAAGCTAAAGCAAAAATTGATAGGACAAGGGTAACTGATACATCTACATAGAGGGAAAATGTAATACACCTTTCTCAATAATTAAAGAATTGATCTGATGACTGAAATCAGCAAAAATAAATATACAAGCTTTAACAATATAATTAATCAGCTTGCACTAATGGACAAAGAACACTGCACATAACAAGAGCAGAATACTCACTCATTCTTTCAACCCAGTGGGTAACAATTATGTGAGCTCACTACAGAAAGGATGCCTTTAACAAATTTCCAAGGGTTGGTATATGACCATATATTTACATATATTACTATATATTATACTATGTATTACTATAAGGTTATATATATATGTATAATAAAACATGCAATATACACTATATAATACAGCAATATATAATTTTACTATGTATTATTATTCATTATATATGCTATATATAGCATTACTATATTTATATATATTACTATATATTGGACCATATACTATATTACTATAAATAGGACCATACAGTAACATGTAATATAGAATATATACAGTAACAAATATAACATGTAATTTTATATTTTTATAATATATGTATTTTTATTTACCACAGAACTACTATCAAAGTGGAAATCAATACTAAAATAACAAGAAAGGGGAGCCTGGGTGGCTCAGTGGGTTAAAGCCTCTGCCTTCAGCTCAGGTCATGATCCCAGGGTCCTGGGATCGAGCCCCGCATCGGGCTCTCTGCTCACTGGGAAACCTGCTTCCCCTCCTCTCTCTCTGCCTGCCTCTCTGCCTACTTGTGATCTCTGTCAAATAAACAAATAAAATCTTTAAAATAAAATAAAACAACAAATGAAATGAAAACAACAGATGAAAACAACAAATGAACAGAACTGAAAAACAGGAAAATGTTACATACCAAAATTTGGGAGACAGAGCTCAAGCAATATTGAGAGGGAAATTTTTTTACCTTAACTGATTACACGAAGGAAAGCAAGACTAAAAATTTGTATCAAAAAATACCCGTATCAAGAAATTAAGAAAAAAACAAAAAACAAAAGTTTCAAGAATTAGTATAGAAAATAATGAAACAGAAAATCATGATGTAAGACAAAAACCACAAGGCAGAAATCAGTTCACTGACAAAGACTGAGGAAACGGACAAATCATTTTCAAATCAAGGGGAAAAAAAAACCCAAGGAGGCTCAGACTAGTACAGAGGACACCTAGGTCATGCCACTTCTCTGCTCAAATCCTGTTGGGTTCACAGCTTAGTCAAAATGAATGCAAAGTCCTTACACTGGCCTACAAGGCCCTATGAGCTGGCTCCTTGGTATTTTCAGACCTTATCTCTCACTACCTTCTTGTTCGGTTCAACAACAGGCAAACACTGGGTACCACTTCTGTCTTAGTATCTGCAGATGCTGAAATGCTGTTTCCCCAAGTATCTCCATACTCAACGCCTTATCTCCTTCAAGTCTTTGCTCAGGTACTGTCTTCTGAGTGGGAACTTTCTTGATCACCCTCTTTAATGCTATAAACTCCACTCTGGCACTCCCTCCCTATCCTCCTTTTCTGCTCAATTTTCTACCTAACACTAATCACCATCCACCAAATACACCGTATGTATTTTACCTATGTATTTATCTGGCCCTCCCTCATGGCCCTAACCGTAAATTCCAGAATCTCTATCTCCCCTCCCCCTCAATGGACATATACTCAAATACTTGAAAATGACCGCATATATGTATGCTAGACATTATTCCATCCACTGTTCCATTCAAAGAGTATAGGACCAGTTAACACATTTGTTCAATAGCAGTAACAATTTCAACTAAAGAGAAGCCATTTAGTGTTTGGTATTCCTAACAAGTGACCACAATGTAGCTAAAAGAGTTTGGGGAAAAGGAGACCTCCCCTGTAGTTCTGACAACAGAACTCTGGTTTTGGTCACCAGTTAGATTATTACAGCTAGTAGTTATTACGTACCAAAAAGTCTACCTCTTTAGATAACCAAGAAAACAACTGGGCCTTGGTGATTAAGAGCAAAAAATCAGGAGTGCTTAACACCTGCGGCCACCCATAAAGGACTTTGAAACATTAATACTCCCTCTGTATTTTATACATTTTTTAAAGATTTTATTTATTTATTTGACAGACAGAGATCACAAGTAGGCAGAGAGACAGGCAGAGAGAGGTGGAAGCAGGCTCCCTGCCGAGCAGAGAGCCCGATCTGGGGCTTCATCCCAGGACCCTGGGATCATGACCTGAGCCGAAGGCAGAGGCTTTAACCCACTGAGCCACCCAGGCATCCCTGTATTTTATACATATTAATATTCCCTCTGCATTTTATAAATATACCCAGCACAGTTTCAGTTGCAGTATCTAAGAAACCACTGTGAGCTAGGGATAGCACCAAGGCTAAGATAGGAATATTTTTGGCAATTTTATAAAAATGACATATAACTCTTATATCATATAATCCATTTTACATATATACATATAAATCCATGCTTTTTTATTGTGGGAAAATGTACATAACATAAAAATTTACCATTTTAACCATTTTCAGGTGTACAGCTGAAGGAATGTGTGTATCAATAACAGTTTTTAACATATGTACACAGTTCTGCCACCATCACCAGCATCTAATTCCAAAATGTCATCACCACCCCCAAAAAAGGAGCCCAAACCTGTTCAGCAGTCACTCCCCACTCTCTCTTCCCCTCATTCCCAAGCAACCACTAATCTATTTCATCTCTGTGGATTTGCCTATTCTGGACATCCCGAAAACGTGGAATCACACAGTAGGCGGTATTGGTGTCTGGCTTCTTGCACAAAGCATACTCTCCGGGTTCCCCCATGTTGTCAGAGCTATCAGTGCTTCATTCCTTTCTACAGCTGAGTAAGATGATCTTTAATGAATATATCACATTTTGTTCAGCCATTTATCAGATGGTACACTTTTGGAAGGTTTGTAAGTTTTCACTATTAAAATTAGGAAAAAGCTAATTTTGTCCAAATGAGTAAACATTTTCTAGAATAGTAACTGGATCGAAGATTATTTAAAATCTATTATTACTGCCGAATAAGACGTACTGCTTACATTCCCACTTGCATGACAGGATTCACTTCTCTATACCTTCATATTACTAAATTTTATTTAAAAATTTTTCTAAACTTAAAGAAAAAAATTCTCATTTGATTTCCTTCAAAACTCATGAGTTTTAACTAATGAGCTGTATCCTTTTTATACTTATTGGCCATTTATTTTACTTAGTATTAAATTTCTTTGCTTATATTCTGTAAGTTGTTTGTAATTTTTACTGACTTAGATGAGACACTGGTATTTTGGTAATTTTAAGACATGTACATGTTATTTGTAAGGAAAATGTTTTCTCCCATCACTCATTTTTAACTGTGGTACCATTATTTTCAACTGGATTTGTGTGGATTCTAAATTTCCTATCTTCCTTTTTATGGTTTTTGGGTATCCTATTCTGCTTGAAATAGCCTTTTCCTTTCCTAAGATTTAAAAAATATACATTTTTTCATTTTTTTTCAAAGTTACATAGTTTTTCACTCAGCCGTTAGCACCTCTAGATCTATGAGTCAGATGTTTGATAAAGCTCTAAATTTATGTTTATAAAAATTAATAGCCAATTAGTTTACCTCAAGTAATTTATAGCCTACACTTAAAACTGCCATCTTTATAATAAATTCTTATGTACATTTACATCTCCTTGCTTTTTCCAATCTGCTCCTCTAATTTTCTGTACTAATACCTTATTATCAACAGCTTTATAATACACTTTAACATCTGGTACACAGATATCTTATTCATCATTCTGCTTTTTCAAAATCTTCTTGGGGTTCCCAGCACATTTATTCTCCCAAATGTACTTTAGAATCAACTTGTACACTTACCTGTTGATACTCTGGTTGGAGCTGTACACCATACACCAACTGTATCAAATTTATATATTAATTTGAAAGGACTGAAATTGTTGAAAGTGAATATTAACTTTATGTTTCTAGGAACACAGTACGCTTCTCCATTTATTCAGGTCTTAGTTTTGTATCTTTCAGTAGAACACTATCATTACATTTTAATAAATTGAGTATAATCTTGTTTTCTTTTATTTCAGTGTGTGCCTATATTTTTTTTTTGCCTATTTCTCTTTACATAAATAAAGCATTCTCCCACTTTTTGAGTAAAAAGATCATTTCCCCATAAGCTATAAAATGATGAAGCTATCAGATGATCTTTAAAAGCTACTTAAGCTCAAAAATTTCATGACTTTCTATAAACACCTCCAAAAACAACACTCACTAAAAATCAACTCAACAATGAGCTTATCTGTGTTTAAAAGACTGAGAGTACACACACTACGGATGGTTAACTGGTTTCATCTTGAATACTAACTCTGACACATCAGAAACGGCTGCCAGGAGAGGTAATTTCTTTAGGAAATCTACTGAAAGAAAAATCTTACAATTTAGATTTTAAAAGATGCATAAAAAATAACTTATCTGGATAAAACATCCTTTAAATATTATTACTAATAGTTATGCCATAATGCTATATTTAATAAAGTCATCACAAAAGCATGACCATAAAGAAATTGTACAGGAAAAAGGGGTTTCAGCAGTCTTGACACTTACAATTCAATTTCAACCATTCCTTTGGAACATCCTCTCTTCACAAAAAAACCAACCTAGAGCAAAAAAGACAAAGTGCACTCAGTGATGACATTCCCAGGTTATCACAGATTCAGCAAAGTCATTATTGTCACATTAAAATCCTTTCCATAACTATTTTCTCTGTCCACTCTCAATTTCCCAGATTTGGGAAATTGTTTCCATTGTTTCTTCCAAGTAACAATACTATCAGTTACCATTTATGAGCATTCCAGGTGCCAGAGAGCTTGTCACAAAGCTTGTGACAAAGCCAATAGGTGATACAGAGCATGGAACTAAACCCAAGTAATATGGCCGCAGAGTCTGTGTACTTAGCCTCTATCCTAAACACTCTTGGTAGAGGCAAAAAAGCCAGTGGGAAAATGGTTTCTATGGTTTAATCACAAAATTTACCAAATTTCCTTATTATCCCTGGAGACTTCTCTGGGGTTGCAGATTAAATATTAACAACTATTCTAATATTGCTTATCCTGTTATTAATGAGAATATAATTGTCATTTTCTTAAAAAGAGGAATACACATAGTAAATACAATTTAAATCCAACTTACATGGTAAAATAGACCTATTTAGTCTAGTTTGAATACATGTACGAGCACTAATTTGAAGAGACACCTTGGGCCTAAAAAATGCCAGACTGGATCTTCAATCAGGCTCTAAGTAAGTAATTCTAAAAAAAAAAAA